>JALNQK010000199.1:0-43118 GCA_028458525.1 Ophiosphaerella herpotricha
TGCCTCTCGCGCTACACGCTTCTCCTCAGCTAGCTTCTTCTTGTGTTGGCGAGTAGCCTGTTGTAGCTCTCTCATCTTAGCTTTTTGAAGCCGCTTCTGCTCTTCCTCCTGCTCCCTTACCTTCTCGCGATAGCGAGCCTCTCTTATCTTACGTGGCGACTAGAAGACAGCTCCACCGTGGTACTCTTGGCGCTGCTGGAGGTTAAGAGGCTTGCTCTTTTTCCTATGCCTCTCCTGAGTGCTAAGAGCTACTTGGAGTCCCTTGTTCTCATGCTGTAGAAGCTTATTTTGAGTTTGAAGGCGGTGGAGCGAAGCCCTCAGCGTCTTAGCCTCAGCCTGGGCAGTATCCTTTACGGCACTCTGGATAAGTTGGTCCATCTGCCTCCAGTCGCTGCTAGAGAGGCGTGACGGCGGTGCAGAGCTCTGGCTCTCGTCAGCTGACGAGTGAGTGAATCGTTTGAGGATCCTATTAGCGTCTCTTGGCTATATGCCTGTAGCTTCAAAAGACTTGAGTATTGTTGGAGCTTTGAAGGACGTTATCCAGGCTTGCCAGAAGAGTGGAAAGAAGTCGCCTTTGCTGACTGTAATGAGGCCTTGGGCCTGCTGAAGGTAGTGAGTAAGTTCGACTGAGTAGGTAGAGGCAAGAGGCCTAAACATTACTACATCGAGTGGCTGGAGGGAGTGAGTTGAATGGGGAGGAAAGATAGCAAGTAGGATCCTATTTTCATCGCAGAAGTTAATAAAAGCTGGAGTAATATGTGAGCCATGCCCATCTAAGATGAGTAACTGATATAAGCGTCTAGCTTTGCTTGCGGTATAGCGGTTAAACACCTGCTCAAGCCAGGCTAGACCAACGTCATCATTCGTCCACCCAGATGGAGATGAGCTAACAAAGACTTGATGCTCTCCAGCCTCAATTGCGTCCACCCATGCTGACCTTATAGCTCCTTGGGCAGCCTCGTAGATGAGTCCAGGTGGCAGAGACGTCCCATCTGCACAGATACACGCTAGGGTAGTTATCCACTTGCGAGAGCCATCCTGGAGAGCTGCCTGAACCTCCTTTCTCTCCCACATTGCTCGACTAAAGATGCGTTTAGACCTCCCAGTAATGCCTATCATAAAGCCTTTCTCGTCTATATTGTATGTATGCTGTGGCTCTACCTGATATTCCTCCATCTTCTGATGTAATAAGTCAAAGTATAGCTTATACTTTGTATATGAATCAGCTTTGTGGCGTGTGCAGTCAATGCCGGTAGTCCATTTGGGTATGACTGAGTTCTGGTTTCGATTAAGGAAGCGAGTTACCCAGCTCTTACCGACTGTCGCTTAAGCTATCTGTGAGGCTGAGCTTCTTATCATCTCTCTTGTAGGTGGAAGGCCTCTCTCTGTAAGTTTTTCAATATATTGTATAAGCTCATATTCTTGTTATAGGCTGAGCTTTCTCTGGTTGAGTTTTTTGGTCTGATCTGAGCTCGTCTGGCCTCGGTGTCTTCGGCTTAGCGTACTTCGTTCAACACCAAATTTGGCAGCAATTTTTGTGTATGAGAAATCCTCTCCTGGTTCTCGCGAGTTGATTTCTTCAATCGCAGCTTGAATCGGGTCCATATTGGTGGAGTTATCGCGTAATGTAAAGAGGTGGGTCAGACTCAAGTTTGGTGTTCGGCGTGCATCACGCGAACACGTGCATCACGCGAACCAACACGTTATTCCAGGAAGCGGACGCAAATCCTCGCATTCGAGGATGGCGAGAGAATGGCATCAGAGACCGATTGGACGCATTTGTTGAGCGTGGACTTTCAACCCAATTCGGGTCACTCGAGACAAATGCACGAGCCGGAGCGAATATTCAGCCTTGCAGGGCATATGGTTACAGCCCAGAGAGGGCGACAGCAAGCGGATATTGTAGGAGCAGCCCAAGAATCATAATTATCGCTCCCGTTTATTCAGCTAGTTCAGCACATACTCGTGCATCCAACCACCGTAGATAAATAAACAAATATTTCCTAATACATGCGAACCACCTTCCCCATCCCTCATCCCTTCGACGCCGCATAGTTCAGGCACATGTACCTGAGCCTGTCGTTCACACTGCCGCGGATGTGATTAGCAGCCTTGGCCCGCGTCTTGGTCGCAGCCTCGGTCTTGCACGGCATATTCCCTCCCCCCCCCCATCAAATTCTCCCACAATCTCTAATTCCCAACACAAGCACCGCATAGTCAAATTGCCGTTTTGCGAAATACGGTACTCACGCACCATCGACACACATGCACACACCCACTCGTCAGCGCCCCAAAGCGACGTCAGCACTTAGCGGCCGTCCGTACCCTCTCACAATAACAACCCAACAAGGCAAGTGCCGTAGTTTCCATCGCTTCAGAGTCCAAACGGCGCCCCGGAGGCTCGACCCGCAGATCCCTTCTGAAAGCGCGCCCCTCCCTGAAATTGGTCTTGCCCGCTCGGAACCTCAGAACTGCGAGGTGCCGCAGATCTAATCGCTTATCTGGGCCAAGATCCAAGCAGCGCAACCAGGCGCTGTCCGGGTAGTGTTTCATCACTTGGGCGCGTACGACAAAGGGGAAGGGGGGGGGTTTGGGAGGGGCGGTTTGCAAAGCACGACTGACGTGGAATTTTGGTAACGGAATAAAGGTTTTGCATTTGCGAAGCAATGGGGGATATAGATTACTTAATATATTTGCTGAATGACACGTGACAAATCAATGCTGGGTGCGGGCGCACGCCGTAGCGCACTTGCTTGCTTACTTGCTATAGAGTTACAATGGGCCCTGTGCGCCTGTATTCGTCGTGACGAATGGTGGGCATGGGGTGATGTTGACGGGGAAAGCGAGCACTATGTGGGGGAAATGCATGGCAACGATTTGGTGGGTGAGGTCTATTTTACAGGGCTGCGTTGCGGCGTCCCATGTCCAGGACCTCGGATGGTACGGTACTTCGTGTGCTGAAGCGGACTTCTGTACCTGGGTGGGCCTTGAAGATTGGTGCTGTGTCCATTGTGTCGTGGCGCTGGTGCTTGGAGTCCTTGCCTGTTGGGGGGCTCAAGCCTTCGGGGGGAGAAGCTGTCTTAGGCGTCTTGGGCGTCTTGGGCATGGCGGGCATTTCTGGAACCTCGTCTAGGTCACCTTCAGAGTACGTTGTGCTCTGAGTCATGCGGAATTGTTGTCGGAGGCGTTGCTCCTCGACGTTTGTTGATTGCTGGTTTACCCATGAGTCGATTGTACGGAAACGTGGCACGGATGATCGCTGTGTCATGAAGCTGTCCCTTCCCAACTGTGATTGTTGGGCGGTATCGCGGGAGGGATCGTGCGGGGTTTGCGGTGCGTTCGAATTTGTCCAGCTAAAACGGCTCATTATGTTGCCCCCAAGAGCGGGGCGTTGGGATATGGAAGGCCGGTTGGAGAGAAACTGTTTGAACGTAGGAGGGGCTGGTAACGCTGACAGATGACGAGGCGGATCTTGATAGATTTGCGCTTCTTCATCACCATCTAGGGACCTGGTATTCCGCGTCGATGCGCTGCGCCGCATGTCTTGAATGGGGAGAACCGGTGAAGATGGGGCCGCGCTGATGTCTCGACGGTGCGAATTCTGCCGTGTAGGTGGGTCTTCAAGGAGGAATGTTTGGCCAGCAGGCTCCTTGAAGCTTTCGCTTCGTGCAAGGGGCTGCAACGGGGTCTGGGTAGAAAGCGAACCAGATCGAGAGGATTTTGCGGCCTGTTGCGGAGGATACATGGATTTTCCGCCGTACGTCCAGTCATCATCATAAACTAATTTCTTATCCATGTCAAATTTCGAGGGAGGTGGTGGTGGACTTCGTCGTCGTGACATTGAGTCCTTACCGTGCCTCATGACATCTGCAAGAGACATACCACGCTTTCGCATCGTATAAAGAGCCAGAACCAACATAACAATGATGATAGTTGCACCTATGCTATGTAAGAAACATGTCCGTAATTACTACCATTTGACTTACCAATTGAACCAGCAGCAATAAGTAGATGTTCAGTGGTTTGAGACATTCCTCCCGAGCTGCCGCTACTTGACTCTGCCGCCGCTGGCGGCTGCAGAGATCCTATCGCGGTCTCAGTGGGACCCTTGGCCGCCACTTTGGGTGGTTCATGCAAAGTCGTAGTAGGTGTAGGACGAGCCTGGTTCTGTCAGCCGTGTACACAACCGTCTCTCCCACCATTATCTTACAGTTGCAGGTGTCGGTGTAGCACTGGTGGCAATAGTGAATGGGCGTTTTGTGGTCGTAGTCGTGGAGCCCAAACTATCAAACAGATCGTCCAAGTCATCGTCACTGTAGTCATCATCATCGTCCGGTTGCCGTTTGGAATATGAGCGTCGGAGGATGCGATTCACTGCCGGTACTGGATCTACCATGTCGCTGCCGGAAGCCTGTCCTTCGCCATCCACGCCATCTCTTTTCACAACAACATAATCGAATCGAGCCCGTCGCTCGCGGCGCGATGGGACAAGCATTGTAACCAGAAGAAGTCGATCGTTTACGGTAAGGTGGACCCCGCTCAATCCTACAGCCGCTCAATTGCACCACCAAACAACATCTGCAAGTCGTCCAGCGATGATGAATGCCCAAGTACGAAGTTGGAATACGGTCCCAAGCCTGCCGGGGCCGTGATGGGATCGATAGTCAGAAAGGAATGTCGGTGGTGAACGAAAGTATGAGGATTAGCAACAGCAGCCCGCTGCGTAGCGAAGGACAGAAGGAAAGCAAGTCAGTATAGACACAACGGAAAGGCTGGGCGAACGATCGGAGCGAGGCACGTTCATGCGACCGCGCGAGGGTGGTGCATTTGAGTAGGCGCATGAATGACGCTAGGGGTGAGTCGGTTCGGGTCCCATGTCAGTTTGAGATGGCAGCCAGACGAGATGCAGACGTGAGGCTGCGATGCAAAAGGGGCAATTAGCAACACTCGCCAGCCCCTGGATAGCCATAAACAGCATGTCTGTGCGCCCTAAGGAGACAAATACTGCCCCATGGGGGTAGGACGACGAGGCATTAGGGAGCAAAAGTGTGGGCTGGCTCGCGTGAACCTGTCTTGGACACGTCTCAGGGCATCGTGGGTGAGTTTCAGAGGCCGTTAGGGCTGGCGCTGGCCGTGTGCCACTGATCTTCAAGGTTGTGGCACTTTATCCTGGAAGTGCCGCATCGCTCCGCAATAACGACCTGAAAGGAGCGGCAGCAATTTAGGAATTTAGGAATTATAAAATTGCCCGGTCGCAGGATGAGTGTTGGGTGACGAAGAGAGCGCCACGTTCCCTGCGGCCGTGGCTCGCGGCACCGCGGCCTACGACAAAGGTGCTGCGCCTCGGATGGCGCATTTGCCCGCTCGGATTTGTCTGGCACCAGCCTCTCGGCGGCGCATCACGTCGCGGGCAGATCAATTCGGCGTCTTGAGAGGCGCCATGAAAATCCGACCTGGCAAGAGGCACAAGATGTTTCGTCAGGACGGAAGCCCTCGTTTCCCGGGCCATCAACCCAAAAACTACACGGTGCCTTGGGCTGTAGTTGTAATGCCCACCTGTTGCCTCAATCAGCAGGTCCGGCCGAGTTCGCCAGGGCTGATGGTTTTGGGGTATGGTGTGGCGGTTTGCGCCATTTGCCAGTCCTCCAGTGGCCGTCCTAGCCGGTTGAGCCTGGAGGCTGAGTGCAGCTTGGAGCCTTCGTATGGCTGCTCCGCCCCCCAACTTGCAGTGGGCGCGTTCAGTCATCAGGGCGAAATCTTTGCCGTCTTGGGCGCATCCAACAATATAAAATAGATGTTTGCCAGTTGATGTTGTCGCCATCATCCACAATTCACACTTGCCTCATACGTCACCCGTGGCATCCGGCCCCCTCAACCACCCCGCATCAGCACATATCATAATCCAACATCGGAAAACTCTTGCATTTCTCCATCTCTCCAACACCACATATTCAATATGTCAGGCCCTTACGATCAGTACAACCAATACAACCAGCAGCAGTACCCTCCTCAGCACCAGGGCCAATACCCCCCTCAGCAAGGTGGTTATGACCAGGGCGGCTATCAGCAGTACCCTCCACAGCAACAGCAGTCCCAAGGGTACTATGGCGGCGAACAGCAAAACTACAACCAGCAATATGGCGCGCCAGCTCACGGCGGTTTCCAGCACGGCCAGCAGGTAGCTCCATACGATCAGCAACAGCAACAGCAAGGGTGGGTTATCTAATATACCTTCGTTTCCAACATCGAGCTAACACGAACAGCCAATACGGCCAACAAGGAGCCTACCCCGGTGCCCAACCCCAGAACCAGTTCCCTCAGCAGGGCGCTTACCCACAGGACCAGTACCCCCAAGGCCAGAGCCCTCACCCTCAGCAGAACTACGGCCCAACTGATCCCAACATGCAAGCCGAGGGCGACAGGGGCCTGATGGGCGCGCTTGGAGGAGGCGCTGCAGGCTACTTTGGTGGCAACAAGATGGGCGGCCATGGAATCATTGGTGCCATTGCAGGCGCTGTGCTCGGTTCCAAGCTGGAGGACAAGGCCAAGAAACCCAAGGACAACCAGGGCGGCTATCATTGAGCGCGGCTGTTTGCATTCTTTCATTCGGTTTACTCCAGGCGTTTCACAGCCAGTGTAAGCATGGGATTGGGCCGCTATGCTCACGGCGTTGAGTAGTCGTCTTCAGAATATACGATAATCATGAATTTATTCCAGTATTACCTAATATTTCTCGTTACCCCGGTTCCATAACAATGCATTTGACTCTCCACTGGGTATCAAGATACCGGTACATCGGCTGGTATCGATCGCCACCAGGCAGACCTACTTATACCAGCTCTCTTATGATCTACCGAGCCGTATCACGACCACGAAACAGCCACCAACGCACATCGAAACAATCTACTCCCAAAAAAACCCCGGCACCGGTTTCCAAGCTTCGTCGCAATTGGTCCAGGCGCGTGCAAAACGTTCGGAGATTTGAAGCGGACGTTGAAACGCACTAAGAAACATATTAGCGGTCATTGTTTGCACACTTGCAAGTCACAATTACGACGCGTCTCGCTCCCATCACATCTTATTGCATTTTTGCGTCGATGTTCCCGCAGGCACCCGTTCCAGCCGTTTGATCCGGTGCCCGGCGCCGGGTTTGTGTATGCGGCTCGTTGCGGCCCCGCTGGACGGCGCAATGCCGTTTTGTTTGTGGCGTCTCGAAGAGTCTCGAAGAGGAGCCGTGGGCCGGGTAGGTTTACTGGTGATGCAGCTTGCTGACGTCTGGAAGGTCATTGGCGTGAGTATGCATCGTCTACAGCAAATTAGCACGGCTTGAGAGGTCCTGGTCTTGGGTGCCTGGTCAGGAGAGAGAGAGACTGCTCGATATGAGGCTATTGTTCGAGTAAGGCTTGCGAACACTATGGTTTCTCGGCCGAGCCTGACAGATCCCGACTGCTAGTATGTTCGATGCATGGCCTGATCTAAAGTAGCGTCACTCATTCGCGACAACGGTCACCATCACATAAACGACACCGACATGCTAATGCTAAAGTTGAAATTTAGTTGACTCTTCCTCAGACAATGGGTTTTTCTAAATCCGGTAGTAGATCTCGGCAGGTTTATACCGAGATCTGTTCCTGTGTTGCGGAATAATCGTTGAGCAAAAGGAAACAACCAAACTCAGCAGAGTTACTATATCCCCGGCAAGAGTCTCAGCCAGTCTCAGCGTAGCTCAACGGTGTTTGTATTTTCCTCGGCTTCTCCACCAATCGCTCCGCACCAAAACGTACACTGGATCTTGCGCTCCTGTTATGCGTTAGTAGATTCGCATGTAGAAACTTTGTTCTCGATATACCCTGGAGCTTCTGCCACATTGCCAATCCTCTTGATCCCATGCACCCGAAACACACCACGCTTTCTTGCCACTTGAACCGACGTCACTGGAGAAACTGGTTCCGTCATATTCGAACTTTACTTCATCACGACTGTCTTCTCCTCTGACCGTCAAGTTCCGGTTGCCGGGCAACCGTTCAATAGCATAAACTTGGGTAGCTGAGATCTTGACGTAACTATTTCGTGCCGTCACGGGACGGAGAGCCGCGATGTCGATAGCGATATTGTTCGCGTAATCTTGGATTTCATTGATCTGGATGTAATTCGACCTTACTGCATCTATACAACGTTGCTTATGCCAGACCGTGGTGGTGCATTTATCAGCAAGGGATGCTGGAACTTTGTCCGAGCGAAGTCGAAATTGAGAGAAGGAGAATGCGTTTGTTGAAGATGAGACAAATAGGAAAATCGAAAAGACGGCCTGCGTGTTGTGCATGGTGAAGGCTATGTGACCTGGTTGATGGCAGTGTTTGAGACAACCCTCGTTAATGAATAGATCGAGGAGAAGCGCCCGCGCAGACGTGTATCGTTACACAGGACCCCTCACGACTTAAGAGTTATGAGATTCAATCTACGCCGTAGCGAGCACTGCCCCAACAAATAATGGGTTGGAGTTGGTGTCTCTGTGATACTAATCCACGAACAGGAGTTACCGGTTGGTGGTATGCAAAGGTGTGGCGTAGGTGTCGCACAAAGCGGTTTTGGGGGTGAGAACACCAGATTCGCTGTATGAAACTTACTACGCAGGGCTAACCAGAGAGTTTGGTGAGGCGTGGGAGCAACAATGTTGGGGCTAGACGGGTTGGAAATGATCAGGAAGAGGCGCGGTTGCGGTGGTAGTGCGATGTGAGGTTGGTAATTTTGCCTCACACAGCGTACAACAGGGGTTATCGTCCCTTCCATTTTTGACGTCTCCGGACGTCAAGTGCCTTGGGTACGCTTTCCACAAGCGTTTTCGGATCGAGATTTGAACTTAGACTAGGAAATATCCACCACTAAACAACAACTGTAGCGCGGCCTAGTATCCAGTGATAATAATAACAACCTCCCGCCTGTGGACCCATATGGCTTTCAAACTTCAACCAGGGGTCGAGTATGTCACCCACGAGGTAAGCCAGTATGTTCCCGATATGAAAGCTTGACCAACCGCTGCATCAGGATCCCGAACACAACCATGTTCAGTCTCTGCACGACTTCGACAGCTGTGGGCCGTGTGACCGTGCAGAAATGAAGGAGGTAGGACAGCACTGCCAGCACTGCTACCACTGTCCACCATGTTCGAGCGCGGCAGTAACGGGATGCCGACCATGTCCTTCCTTGCCCGACAGAAGCATCTGCAGGTCATATATAGTTCGCAGAGGCAAGGGCGGCGATACTGAGGATGCTTTGACCAACCGCGATTGCGACAGGGTGAAAGCGGGGGATGAAGACGTAGAGTGGTGCCCATGCATGGAACACCTGACATCTACCCTGATTCTCTGCTCCCGTTGAATAACGAGGATGACATCGTGGCTGATTAGGCTGAATCGAAGGAATCGACACGAGAGACATCACCGAGATAGTAGCATGTCCATGTCGCTAAAGAATCAATGATTTGCTATCTGTTTACTCTATAAATTTGCTCCCTGTTACGATTATTCTTGTAATGTGAAATCTCGAAAATACACTGGCAAGATGAACCAAATTGAGCAATACAACATGTCCAATCCGAAAGCTCACACTTAGGAGCGCAGAATAGAGCTTCAAACCCTGTCTGGGTATAAGCGAGTTTGGACAGGATTGACCTTTTTGAAAACTCGTCCAAGTAGTTACACTTGCAAATGAATTATCGCAAAGGACAGTACAGCCTAGTAAACAGAGATAGCAAAACGTAGAGAATGGGTAATGTCCCTCCCTGGGTGGTGGGGCACCCTCCGTACTGGGACACAAATATCATTTGAGTATCCTAATTCTCTTCCCCTCGATACTTGGAGCCTCAGCTAGCGTCATGTTGTTCTTTTGAGATTTGAGATGAAAACTCTGGCCTACAGCAGCAAAATTACAACGATATTGATCATGTTGTCGATCGTTCTATGTACCGCGTAAAACCCTGCTCTAGCTTCATACCCTTCCTAGACTGCAATCGACTATTCTGAAGCTTCAGTGCATGAAGATGACAGCCCTCTTATTTATGTGTATTTTCCTTAACTTTGAAGTCCCATAGTCTCTTAGAGTAATGTATTCCGGGTGTCTTAACAGGACGGCTTAGTGCGCTTACGTGGTGTTGCACTGAATTCTACACCTTCCTGACTTTGTATGATTGTCACGTACGATTTGGTTCACATGTTCGCGTGATGCACACCCCCCACCAAACTTGAGTCTCTACAACACGCGATAACTCCACCAATATGGACCCGATTCAAGCTGCGATTAAAGAAATCGACTCACGAGGACAAGGACGAGGTTTCTTATATAATAAAATTGCTGCCAAATATAGTGTTAAACAAACTACGCTGAGCCAAAGACATAAAGGCCTAAAAAGCTTAGATTAGACCAAGAAACTCAACTAGAGAAGCTTAGCCTACAGCAAGAGTTAGAGCTTGTACAATATATTAAAAAGCTTATAGAGAGAGGCCTTCCACCTACACGAGAGATAGTAAGGAGTTTAGTATTATAGATAGCTTACAAGATAGTTAGCAAGAGCTAGGTAACTTACTTCTTGTCCGTACGTACTAACTTGAGCTGCTGGCAAAGCCATCACGTGCGGACTCAGGGGTAGGAAGAAGCATAGGCCCTAGGGCCTATGCGCAGAAACCTATATATATACTACCTACCTTAACTACGTAGAACAACATGAATGATTAGCTTTTACCTTTTTCCTTCCCTCCCCCGTACGCTAGCGTATACCAGCCTCTCTGCAAACCTTTGCGGCAGACGAAGCCCCATCAACAGCTTTTATATATAGCTCTATAGCTTTATTTTTAAGATTATAAGTTTAGTATTTAGTATATATCACACAAATACGTATATTACGCGAACTAACACGTTAGCTAGAATCGGTAATCGCTTCAATTGGAAGTAGCGACTAGGGTAGTAACCCTGCATGAATTTGTGTGCGACAGCAGCTACAAGGCTAAGGATAAGTTTTAAGCATTGTAGTAAGATTTTAAGACTTAAATAAGACCCTTCTAAAAGAGTTTTATATAGTAAGAGCCCTATAGAAGTACTGTACTGAAGGAACTTTATAATGCTAAGAAAGGAAGCTCTCTGCAAATTAGGCGTGAAAACGACGATGCGTGTTAAGGAGCTACCTGGGTACCGTCAGATAACTTACCGTAGGGGCGCGGGTTAGTTGGTGGAAGTGCAATGGGTTGGGTCGCGGTGGTTTGTGACCGTCAATAAGGCTCAAGTATAATGATGATTCCAAACAGTGGATGTCAAGAGTATACCGCTCTGGGTCAAAGATTGGGATTGACGATGCCATCCTAATGATGGGCATCCTACTGTTCATATAGTTCCTTATGCCTCTTCTCATTGGAGGTCTTGATTCGTGATTCGCGATCACGAATCGCGAATCGTGTCACGTGTCCAGATTGTGTTCCGCAGCGCCATCCCATCCGGGCGATGCGGGGTCATCCAATCCCTCTAGTTCTATTGGTTCAAACAACTGTGTAGGGTCTTGGCCCGTAACAATGCGACTGTAATTTTAGGCAGAAGGAGTCTTTGATGTAGAGAAATAGCTATAGTTCAAGGAGTATATAGAGTTATAGTGAAAATCGCTATATGCACGGGTTTTTAGCTGCTTAAGATCTAGGTACCCCTTATATTTCTCGGCACGGGGGGTTTCTCGCTACGCAGGGAGGGATGTTACTTATGACAATGATTAACATGGCGGTGAAAGCGATAGATATACAAACATCATTAATTGCTGCACTTCGAATTACCTGCTTATTATGAATAATCAATTTAATTGAGATATACTAGCAACAAGAGATAAGTGCTTACAAAAGTCAGTGGAAATAGCTTGAAAGACTGCAGGGTATTACTTCATTGCCGCAGTATAAGCAGTTCATTTCAAAAAAAAAAGAAAAGCCTAACCCTCCTCATCCTTCCTCTGAGAGGAGTAAAGTACACATACAGAGGGCTAGGTAGAAGACCGATCTTTGGTCCGCAACGAAGCTTCTGATAAAGCCTTCAATTTCTTATACGCTGCTGTGTTTGTACCCTTCTGCTCAGCAAGCTCCAACGACGTCTGGCCCGCGCCACTCTTGATATCTAGCGGAACTCCAGCACTGAACGCGGCTTGAATCACGTTTAAATTCTCAAACTCCACGGCGATATGCAGGGCTGTAAATCCATTATGATAGCCCCTCCAGTTTGCCCGCACTGTCGGATCTGCGCCTTGTTGGACTATGAATTCTACAAATTCTGCACGGCCGAGCCAGGCGGCTTCGAGCAGGGAGTTCATGGCACCTTCGTCTTTTTTCCCTTCAACGTCTGCGCCTGCGGCGAGCACGGCGCGGGCGGCGGGTATGCCGCCTTTGTGGGTGCAACGCATGAGGACGGTGAAGTCGCCTGGTTGCACTCTAGTGTGGACGTCTGCACAGTCCGCAACAAGCAAATCAATCCGTTCACCCTCAGAGACCCACTTACCTATTTAGGTAGGAGTTAAACCTATATAGGAAACTGCTAGGCTAAGATAGGTAATCAATCAATTCAATCCGGTCCTTCTAAGCCCCACTTAATTGCTTGTTGCGAAGTCTGGACGTCTGCGCCTTTTTCGGCGAGGGTTATCACACAGTCTGTATGACCTGCGGCGGCTGCGGCGTTGAGAGCATTGCATCTATGATTGGTTCTTGCTTCGATATCCGAGCCGTGGGCGAGCAGGATATCTACGATTTTGACATGGCCGTTTTGTGCGGCGAGGATTAATGGAGTGCTGCCTTCGTGGACTTCGCCCTTTAGATCTATGCTGTGGACAAGATGCGAGCGGATTGCTTGGACGCGGAAATCTGGAAAGCCGCCCTCGTCTAGAAGTCTTTTAACCGGCATCTCATTGCCCTGAATAGCTGCTAGTATCAGCGGTGTGATGCCTTGTCTTGAATATGCGTCTACTAAGGGCCGAGCAGCCAGAATATAATTAAGAATTTCTAGCGAACCATGCCGCACCGCTGCGTGCAATGCCGTTTCGTAGGCCACGGATGGAAAGAGTCACTTGATGGACGCGCCTTCTTTGAGCACCTTGTTCGCATAAGAGACATTCCCCATGCTCGCGGCACTGGATAATCTAGCGCCGAGGTCATCGAAATCAATGGGCGATGAGCCAACTTCTCTGCTTAATTCGATGTATAATCTTTTTGAAGCACTTTTGTAGCCTCTCCGTAGAGCAATGGCATATTGATGGAGACGAGCCCAAACAAACTGTACGCGGCGTCTTCTGGCCCACGAGTAGAGCGTCCTTTAGCCCACAATATTCGTTCATTGGTACTGTACTCTTGTAGCGATCTCCCCTGGAGGACGCCTACTGGTATATTGGTGATTTTTTTTGGATTTGATGACATAACGAGGTCTTGTCTCCGAGGCGTGTTCCATCTGCTGCGAAAAACAAGACTTTGCTTGGAGCAATCAATTCTTGTAATGTCCAACCGCGGGTAAACCATCGACTTTGTGGAAAGGCAAGGCTGAAGTTTTACTGCGTTACATCTTTGAAGTAGACGTAGCACACAGTTGCATCTTCGTACCAGCGGAACATGCAGTTGATAGCCTCAGAAAGCTCTGCACTACTCTTATTGTCTATGTTGCATGTATTGATCCAGAAATATCGCAGCCCGTCTTTTTCAGCTTGGTCCGCACACGGACGAAGTTTGGAATACCCAGGTTTCTGTACGCCGGATCGACTTGATAGATCTTCGAACGTCACCTCATCCTCATCAGAGCCCCATGTATGAGAAAGGATTGCGTAAGGAGGAACTTCATCGCCGAAAAATTCGTACAGACGGAATTCTCCATTCTCTTGCCTGCGTAACAACCGCATTGTTACTTCTCACGCTCTGATCTTGTCGAGGTAAAAGTGGAGGTGGCCGTGAGACCGGAATATATACTCTTTCAGCTATGGGGGCCATCTGACAGCCGGCGGAATTCGACATGATTACTGGATACAGCTGTGTTGCGAAGCAGGCGGCGGTGGCCTTGCTGACATGATTTATCGTCTTGCCTTCAAGTACAGGGTGTAGAACCAGAATGTACTAGCGTCTTTCGCCCGTGGGAGCTTGGACCCTGAACGTCTTGAGCTAGAGACAACATCGCTCATTGCACATGTGAGAGTGATCTTGCGATTGCGAAGTGCTGGTAGCACTTTTCATATTTTCTTTGATTTCATCTACGACTCAGGTGCTGGGGTTCATACAATTGTCTTTGCTTCCACTATTCCCTTTAGGTCCAAAGCCCTCAATTACGTCTGTATTCTCGAATGTGGAGTGTTTGAACTGCTTGCAGACAGGAGTTAAGCTTCTTAAGAGGACGTCAGAAGCCAGTTCGAACCTGAAGCGAAAGAGCAGTGGAACTCCACGCGGCAATCACGTGGCGGTCTCGTGCTTGCCCATCCGCGTCTCGAGCCTTTTATTTCACACAGAACATGGCTTTCATCCTGCTGCACTACGTCACGGCACGGTAGCCGCGCGAGTTGAATCAATCGAGCCTCTAGTTTAGAGCGCCTATATTGCCCGACCGTGTGCCTCGATCAGCTTTACTCAACGCTTCAGCCACTACGACGCGCCGCAATGTCGACCGACAACAAAAGTCCCGCGGGGCTCGTGCTGGAAAGTGACGCAAAAGCGAAAGATACAATGCAGGGCAACGAATCGCAACGGCGCCTACGATTACGAAGCCCGTGGCAACTTCGTGCTATACCCTGGTCACTGCGCTGGCGGGCTTCGCTGTCATATATCTCATGGCACGGTCATTTTTGTCGAAACAGCTGGATATCAAGGGCTGCGAGATGGCATACATGCGGCCGATGTATGAGAAATTTGAGGGCTTTGATACGGAGCACACACGTCTCGCGAGGAAGTACTCGCTGTATTTGTATAGAGAATGGGGGGTTTGACGAGGAGTTTACAGTGGGTGGTGGGTGATCTGAAACATGAACTAGCCTGATAGTATTTAGGTCAAGGGAGTGCCCGTCCTATTCATCCCTGGTAGTGCAGGCAGCTACAAGCAAGTTCGATCCCTTGCCTCTAAATCCGCCTACTATTATGTCAATTCAGTTCAGCATGAGCCGAATGCCAGGGAAGAGAAACGCCCGCTCGACTTTTTCTCAATCGACTTCAACGAAGACTTTACCGTATTTCATGGACAAACATTACTTGATCAAGCGGAATATCTCAACGACGCTATCAGATTCATCCTATCCCTATATCATACTCCAGGCAGCGTACAGCGCGATTCGCACCTACCTGACCCTACATCAGTGATTATCGTCGGTCATTCCATGGGCGGGGTGGTCGCCCGGACTATGGTGACCATGCCAAATTACCAGGCCAACTCAATCAACATTATCGTCACTCTAGCTGCCCCGCACGCTCGGTCACCAGTGTCTTTTGATGGAGACATTGTCCGTACAATCAAAGGAGTGAACGACTACTGGCGTGATGCTTATGCTCAGGAATGCGCGATCGATAATCCACTCGTGCACACAACGTTGATCTCCATTGCTGGCGGTGGCCTCGACACCATTGTTTCTTCTGATTATGCTAGCACTGCTACCTTGATCCCAGAGACTCATGGCTTTACTGTCTTCACATCGGGGATGCCGAATGTCTGGACTGGCATGGATCATTTGGCTATCACGTGGTGTGATCAAGCCAGAAAGAGTGTTGTGAAAGCGCTTGATGATGTTGTCAGTGTGTCAACTTCGTCGCAAACTGTGCCTCGTGATACTCGTATGCGAGTATTCAAGAAGAGGTTTTTGATAGGCATGGAGGATGTCGCAAAGAAGAGCCTGCCATCTCAAGAGCTGCAAACAGTCATCACGCGAGAACAGGGCCGACTGGTATACTTAAATGACAAGCGACTTGTGCTCAACACACTCGGTAGTTCGGATCGCAGACCGAATATCCACTTGCTCCCAATTCCTATTGCTTCGAACAGTGGATCCGAGAAGTTCACCCTTTTGACAAGCAAGACTATTGATGGAAGCGAGAACTTGCAGATATACTTCTGCGCCGACTCTGCTATACATATTACGCATCCGACCGGACACCTCCCAGTCGAATTCGATCTGTCAGACGAAGACCCGAATGCAGCCAGACTCGTTTGCAAGAATGCTGCAGCAGACGCTATTATCATCTCCGAATCTACTGCCAACTCCGATGTGCCATTTAGAACAGATCAGCATCCATTTACCTACCTTGAGTACGCAATTGATGATATAAAAGACTTCCAATTCGTCGCTGTGATCGACAAATTGAGTGTTCACCATGTCGGTTGGCTCTGTGGTGAAGAGTAACAAACCCCTGTGGAACCTACTATGGAACGGGGTATTTGCAAGTTTCCCTGCGCAACATCCATTGTCGATGCACATTCAAACTTCAGCTTTGCAATCCAGTCTGCTAGCCTATAACCTCGAAATCAGCAGAGCGTCCTGCGAAAGAGAACTCTTCGCACCGCTAGTCCGTCAATATATCACCGACGTGTACGAGAGTAAGTCCTTCGTCAACGCCAGGGATGTTGAAATTAACATCCACGGTGTTTCGCCATATATACCAGAAGCTCTGCCATCAAAGCGGCCTTCCAATGGCCTCTCGCTACAGATCTGGGCCGATCCATCCTGCGGGAGTCACACCGAGGTCACCCTGAAGGTTGATATCGTAGGTAACCTTGGTAAGCTGTGGATGTACTATCGTATCGTATTCGCTGTTTTTCCGGTACTTTTTGTGGCTTTGGTGCTGCGCGAGCAATTTGGAGTGTACGATGAGACAGGTGTCTTTATCAGCTTCGCACAGGGCTTAAACAATGCTCTTTGTGGTTCATTACCCACAGCATTGGCCGCTTTGACGATATTGTCGCTTCTTTTGAGGCGATCACGAGGTGCCGCGGCTCACGATGATATCACACATGAGTTGCTCCTCGGTAACGATGACCCATTTTTATGGTTCCTAATGCCACTATTTAGACTGATGTGCATCGCGATCTGCGTGGCCGTAAACCACATCATCCTGGCTCTGCAGTACATTTTCGCTTCGCTTTACGGCATGGTCAAATCATCCACACCACGCAACAAGGACAGCACGAACGCACTGCAAGTCTTTTCAAACAATTCTCCTCGCTGCTGCATCACTACAACTCTAATTCTCCTCTCGCTCATCTCGACTGTTATCCCATATCACTTCGCCTACACTCTCCTCTGCATAATCCACTTAGTAACCCGCGTCCGTGCGATGCACCTCGCCTCCCGCGCGCCAACCGCCGCGGCCGCTAACTTCCGCAGCTACGCACGCTCAATCTTCATCCTCATGCTCTGGATTTTGCCAATCAACATTCCCGTCCTCGTCGTTTGGATACGTAATCTGACCGTTCCGTATCTTACGCCCTTTTCGGTGCATCATAATATCATCTCGATACTACCTTTCATCCTGCTCGTTGAGACGATGGGCGCGGGACGGATGGTCCCTAGGGGAAGAGGCCGGCTGAGCCAGATGACAGGCGTGGCATTGTTGGGGGACGGTGGCTACGCGGCTGTGTATGGGGTGAGTTATGCGTATGTGTTGCATTTCTTGGTAGAGGGGTTCATGGGGTGGGTCGTGTTTCTGAACTTTGAGAAAATACTCGAGACAAAAAAATAAAACGGTTAAGAGTTTGAGCATGTGTCTGCTGAATAGAAGTGTAGCTGAAGAAATGAAATTTCAATTATTGTTGAAATCTATGATTATGTTCTATTTGTTCATTGTTGTGTTGTGATTGCGTCAGGGACTATGAGTTGATGGGAATGAGATTCAATTAATTGAGTTGTCGAGGAATGATTGTTTTCATACACATTCAGCAGTGGTTACGTTAGTCGTGATGCCGTGATCAGATTATTGCATAGTGGATCTTGAGAGTCTAGCAAGCTCCGACGGATTGAATGATCAACATCTGGAGGAATCCTAGGTGCCTTAAGTGATAAGTAGCATTCATCAACTAATGTACATCAAGATTGCATCCCGAGATTGCACCAGAGTAACTCCAGTCAAATGCTTCGGGCCTCCTGGGAAGCTTGTTACGGCTTCTTCATATACTCAATTCAGTGGGCTTGTTATCATCTCAAGGATTTTAATCCTCGCTTGGATCTGCATGCCTTTTGCGAAACAAGTGAAAGTATCACGCATGTTTTGAGCTAAATATTCATCGGCCACGTGTGAGATCAACTTTTACTCTCAATGGCTGTGTCAAACTAGCATGTTCCTGGTCATCGTACATTCCCAACAATATGGTTCAGTGCCGCGAGGAGGTTGGGATGTTTCAAGATATTGGCCCCCAATGTCACGGTGTGGCATCACGGACCATTACGAGGCCCTTCAACATGTACATACCATGTCAATTAATTCTTGGAAGTTCTGTTTGTGGGGCCACGAGATTGTGGCTGACGCGCGGATAAGGAGTGCATGTTCCATTTTCTGCAGGTGATAGACGTTGGCGTTGCGAACCGAGCTGCCAGGCTGCAAGGCTGCGGCGTAGTTCCAACCTTGCTGAAGCACCTTACCAAAGGGTGTCGAGCCTTTAGTATTAATGGGTCATCTGAGAACGCCTCAATATTAGGTATCTAATGCATAAAATACCCAATCTGACGATCGTTGTCCTCCAAAATCTTTGATCGTTCACCATGGGTCGTAGAAGTTCAGCCGCAGCATCTCTTGTCCAAGATAATGACATACCGACGCGACCACGAAGCGCATCAAATCGTTCCAATCCCACTCTACGTACCGCAACACGAACTTCATCCAGACGGTCATCAGGAGTTGGCTCATCGAGGGAAGATCCATATGTGCTATCGTCTGATGAAGATCGTACTACAACACTTAAGCCACCAACTCACCACCGTCCCGAGATACCAAAGTCAAATTCTGATAAAATAACTCGCGTTCTTCCACCAAGAACTCCCGAACGTTCTAGATCTGCCCCTGAACGTAATGCCTCCACCAACGCCAGCAATCCTCAGCGCAGTGGCAGCGTACTTTGCATCGACTCAGACTCAAATACTGATGACGCTTCTTCTGAGTGTACAGAAGGCTTGCTCAGTCCCTTGCCGGTGGTTTCTAGTTCGATGAAGGTGTCTCGCACCCGATCTCCCCGAACGCCTGATAGAACGCAAAATCCACCTCGAGAAGTTGAGACAGATCCTCAAAATGTTAAAGGGAAAGGTCAAAAAGTCTCTGAGAAAGAAAGAAGCCCAAAAAGTCCAAGTTCAGCTCCCAAAATCAAGCTGAGTCGGCCTCTTCACGACCATAAGGACGGTGATCGGGGACACCGCCGAAACGCCTCTACCTCATGCAATACCACCGCCAAATCACGTATAGATGATACACGTATAGGTAGGCCTAATAGGGCATATCACCAAGCCACTCAAGACCAAGAGGAGGCGGGAAATATTTCAGAAATCATGCAAGAGTCTCATAGTCCATCGAAGAGCGATACCGAAACACCTACCAAGACTACGTATCGCAACTCCGCAAAAGTGATACATGAAACACTTCGTTCAATTGCGGTCAAACCTTTAACAGCCAATGAAAAGGAGGGTTGTGTGTATATAATTCGCTGCACACATCCAGGCAATCAACATATAAACCTGGTCAAAATTGGCTTCACTCAATGCCTCTTGACGCGTCTCAAGACACACGAGAAGTGTGGCCTGATTATTGAAACAATCAAAATCACGGATCTCGTCCCCCATGTTCGGCGTGCGGAGAAACTTATAAAAGCTGATCTGGACCACGTCTGCCGACCATGGAAATGTCCTAAGTGTAGCACGAGGCACAAGGAATGGTTTGAAATCGATGAACAAGTGGCCCGAAAAGTGGTGGCGAGATGGGTCACATGGATTCAAATGGAACGCCCCTATCAACACGATAAGAGTATTCAACCGTTGTGGGAATACCTACTGAACCATGGGCGTGTACAGAATGAAGACCCCGAGCACAACAATCATCATGCTCGCTGGAAGCATTGGGACGCTGCTCTATCGAAGCCTAAAGAGAGTGATCATGTGGCCTTTCAGGAGTACCAAGAACGCATAAATCCGCGGACCCAACTGGAGCCGAGGGTGAACGAGATCGACGTTCCCGTCCGCCAGTCTAGCTTAGGTGGCTCTTTTACATCGTCAGCAAGCTCTGCTATCAAAGCGATCGTGGCTTCTGCGGTTAGAGACGTCGATCGAGATGGAAGAAATGGGCCTGGCAATATCAATGTGAATGTGAATGTGAATGTAATTCAGAATTTACATGCCCATGGAAGCGTATCATTTGGCAAAATTGGTGCGCCTCTTACACAAAAAGATGTGTAAATATATTGTAATATGGACTTTGAAGCAAGATGCTTTGAGGCACAACGACATGGCGCAAGGATTGACTGGTTTCGACACATCAATTTAAGGATAGACTGGCTTTCAATTTCGAATTGACTTTGAATCTCATAGACACAGAAGTGCTTGCAGAGACAGGAGGAGATCTGAAATTGTAGCATAAAACGTTGTACGTACTACGTGGAGCTACCTTTGTGTTCTGCGAAGCCTTTGATACGCTGACACTAGATTATATGAGTACTTACTTTGTTCGTAAAGTGCCTCCGCACTCCAAATCGTGTGAAGCGCAATAGTAGTTCAAACGAAATAAGTATCAAGCAAAAGGTCTCACATATTATCAGCGACTAATAGAACAATTCCGCACACGATATTGCCCTGTCAAGCTAATCCCAAGATAGTGGCAGCCTCGGAACTCTTGGCATTCCGAAATGTGTAAACTACGAGGCTGGGCTTTATACCGCTGACTACAACGATACACATATAGCCCATTCATAGCGATTCCCTTGTATTACTCTTATACGTTTCAAAAAAGGTAGACTGTGGCTTTGCAAAGTCTACTTGATCTTTCCCGATCACTTGGTGACAAGGAGAAAAGCAACGAAGGTAAAAATCGGTAGACGGAGCGGCAAAGTGATCGCGTACCGTGACTACTATACTCTACCATCATACCGCCATAGAGCTCATCTTTGTATCTCCAGCATCTTAGATTGGTATAATCCGTCTCAGCATGACCAGAACGTCGCTCGTTACAGGCGCGAGTGGCTACATCGCCAGCCATTTAGTACAACAACTTCTTGAAGCTGGCGAGACGGTGCATGCAACAGTCCGAAGTACCAAAAACGAGAAAAAAATCAGTCACCTACTGGATATGCAAAAGAAGTGGCCAGAGAAACTTATTCTATTCGAAGCCGACTTGACCGTCCCGGGATCCTTCGACGCAGCCACAAAAGAATGCTCAGTCGTTTACCACGTAGCATCGCCTTTCCTCATGGAAGAGCAAATCAAGGACGCTAAGAAGGAAGTCATCGACCCAGCCATTCAAGGGACTCAAAATGTTTTAGCAGCCGTTAAGAAAACTGACAGCGTCAAAATAGTTGTCATGACATCTACCGTGGGCGCAATTTTCGGCGACTACGCAGATGTCCTGTCAATGGATAACCAAACTCTCAGCGAGAAATACTTCAATACCTCCAGCACGCCAACACATAATGCGTACCACTACTCTAAAACGATCGCCGAGAAGGAAGCCTGGAGACTGTACGAAGCTCAAGAATCGAAGCGCTGGAAACTGGTTACCATCAATCCCGGGCTTGTTCTAGGTCCTTCTGTATCCCCCAATTCCGATTCAGGCAGTCTGTTCCTATTGGATGAACTCATGGCAGGCAAACTCTGGTTCGGCGTACCAGATCTATATTTTACCACTGTCGACGTGCGTGAAGTTGCGCAGGCACACATCAAAGCAGCACACATTTCTAGTGCGAATGGGAGGTATATCGTTGCGAGTGAGGAGATGGTGAGTTTCCATACGTTGGCGCTCATTCTGCGAAAGCGGTGTAATAAATCCATTTCGATACCGCGACATCAAGTTCCTAGTATTGCAACCAGAGCTATTGGGCCGTTGTTTGGGTTGACTCAGAAATGGATGGGGAGAAATTTGGGGATGCATTTCAAGGTGGACAACAGCAGGAGCAAAGAAGACTTGTGTATTGTTTATAGACCGATTGATGATACGGTTGAGGAACACTATAAGTCCTGGGCTAGACTTAAGAATAAATAGATGTCAATGTTCACCATAGCGCTGATCATACATGGACCTTGACCTTGATTTTGATGCCATTTGGTTGACGCCTGCTAAAAGTTTTGAGGTATTGACGCGACCCAGAATGCTACGTGTTCACTTCTTTTTGAAGGTGTCTTCTGCATGAATGTTTTAGGCCGACACGAGAGAATTCACCTTGTCATATGGGTGAGGACGCGAACAACGTGGTCATCGAGCAACAGATAATCAGGAATCCTCTTCATTAGTGTGGTTTTCAAAATTCTTCTCGCGCTCTTGCAAAGACCGTATCTTGGATGTGTTAGTCGTTGCACATCATTCTTCAATGTGAGGGAAGCCGTAAAGTTAGTTACAATAACACACTTCTAACAATTCTTAAACCTAGCGACTGCGTCTCCCTCGCATTGACCGGATATGAACTTGATCCGGATAGGATAGCCAAAGTTAGACATCCGCAGGATGAATTTAACAAGCGCTTCCTCCTCCCATGGAGTAAGGTACTGTTGGTCTTGGGCCTTTTGTTCCAGCGATCGCCGGCCTTTGTAACGATGATGGGCTGTAGAGTGAGCAACTTCCCTGTGGTCTGCGAGAGCGCGAAAAGAAAAGCGGACACCGGGTGGAACCCCTTCTGCTAATGCACGACTTGTCTTGTCCATGGCTACTAAGCGTTTGATAAGCAGTAGTGATGCTGGTGATGCTGGAAAATCCTGGTAGCAACCTTCAGCAGGCCAGCTGTAGCTGCCGTGCGAGAGGACAGCTCAGCAAGGGTTAGAACAAGAGCCACAGTTATTTTTAGGATTAGGTGTAGGTAGCTATAGAGACGCGTTATAGTACACTAGAGGGCTATTTACACTTTATTAACGCAGTGGCCTTCTCGTTAGATAGGTAGCTAGTCGCGTTGGTATCTGTAGATAAGACTGCACGGTTATAGGAGGCAGCTATAGGGACGTGTCGTAGTACGCTGGAGGGCTATTATAATAATATCATGGCAGTAGTCCCCCCGCCAGATAGGCAGCCAGTCGCGTCGGCATCTGTAGACAAGGCTGTACGGCTGTAGGAGGTAGCTATAGAGACATGTCGCAGCACGCTAGAGGGCCATTATGGCAGTATCAGTGCGGTGGCCTTCTCGCCAGATGGGCAGCTGGTCGCGTCAGCATCTTGGGATGAGACTGTACGGCTGTGGGAGGCGGCCACAGGGACGTGTCGCAGCACGCTGGAGGGCCATTCTAACCATGTCATGGCGGTAGCCTTCTCGTCAGATGGCCAGGTCCTCCACACCAATGTAGGCAATATCCCTGCGTTGCTCTCCCAAACTGCACTATTACCTTCGTCATAACAAAAGCAATATCCTAATATCCTAGTGCAGGGTCAGTGGATATTGCGCAATCAGCAATGCTTCCTGTGGCTTCTGTCCGAGTATCGATCGTGGCCTACAGCTGTACGCGACGATGTAGTTTGTCTAGGGCTTGCATCTGGTCGGGTAGTTCTGTTTAGGATTTTCTAGCGTCGTGTATGAAAAGGCTAGTTTTACGATAAGCACAGTGCAGGCTTTATAGGGTAGGATCAATAGGATTCACAGCAAAATGCAGGCTATAACACTAACAATATCCTTTAACAACAACTGTAGCGTCAGAGTTTGTATACTTGGACCACCTGCTAGAGTCAAGCTACAGTCCCGACAGCCGCTAGACATTATATGAGATGGCCGCTTAGCGCGAGACGAGGTACGATCATTACAGCAATGTTGCACATTGTATACAGATTATAGTAGATATGAATATATGTGAGGGATATGATTTTCTCAAAGTCCAAGCACCCCTCATTTGTCCCAGCACGGATGGTGTCCCAGCACCTAGGGAGTGACGTTACTTACTACTTCTAGTACTCTATAGTATTCTTATGTCAAATCTCCATCACATCTACAATTACTAGGTAGTATACGGCTCCTAAGCAGCAGCGACTCTCTCTCCGTTCATTCTGTTAGATCTTTTTGGATACAATTCTAGCCACAGCTATGCTATCCTTGTCTCAACGACTGCTTCACAAAACCATAGATTCCACTTTCGATTCGACACACTTTCCATGCTTCTTCCTCTCTACCCCTATCCTGGTAGATCACAGCACTTGATCAACTAGTTCATTTATTTCGTTCGGAGCACATAAATCACTCCTAGCGCTGACAAGCACCAAACTCTATTGGCGGTTCAAAATCGTTTAATAATCTATATTCAACAGTCGGTCATATCTATCACATACGACCATAGGACGCTGAATACAATGCTTCCCGTCCGCTCAGCAATATTTAAGCAGCGTACCGGCGGATTAGTAGTCAGGTGGGTGACCACTGGCGAATCCCCGCTGTTGTATGTTTTTTTTGCGCATGATCATCAAACCGTCTAAATAGGATAGTATAGTTGCTGATTGAGCATTATCTCTAAAATCACGGTTTACTAGTTATCCTTTTTACAAAATCAAATACAATCGTCGAGTTTTGTCGAGAGCCAGTCTGTATCAGCGTATTATGGCAAACTTTAGAGTGTGTGGTGATGTCGTAAAAACGGTGTTCCGGAGTAAGGGGTCGAGTTATATACTCCATAGACACTTAACAGCCCAATATAAGTTCTTAATACTCAGTACTTCAGCGAAGGCCCCATCACAGTAATATATACTTACTGAAATAGCTCCTCCGTTACTAGTGATGGGCCAGAGTACGTTGCGGTCGAGGGCATTTCTCTCCTATGCTCCATACACCGCGAGAATAGATATAGTGAAGAAATCGACGAAGGTAATATTTCAGAAGACAGGATTGGAGAAAGTGTACGAATCATACTGAGACTAAGAAACATTTGTGGCGCGAAGAATTTAGGTATTTCCCATCGGTAGGAAAAAGCGTTCAAGAGTTCCCGGACTTGAATCAAGACAACTACGAAAAAAAAAAATAAAAAAATACGAGCACTCAAACTGTTGTTCGCAATGAACTTTTAAACAGTAATTAAATTGATCAGCCTATTCAGGGCCGTCTATTATACCCCAGCCCCGTGAAAAATAAATAAATACCGGCAATTATACGCCCCATCCCCCCATTTCAACCCCGTCCTAGACAACCATGCTCACCGCTCCCCATACCGCCACACATTCCCCTCCGCAAACCACTCCCCATCCACTCCCACCTTCTTCTTCTTCTCCTCCCTAGGCGCCATCATCCTCCCCTCGACCCACCGCGCCAACTCAGCATTCGCACACCCAACAACCCTCGCAACCCTTACGCCCCTCACGCCCAGAAACAGCCTCAACACGGCGCCAGCATCACAGCACCCAAACTGCGCCTGCCACACGCGAATCTCGACAAAATCCGCGCCGGAAAATGCAGCCGTGGCTTGCGCCATGCTGAATTGCGGATCCGTGTCGAGCCGTAGGGTAAGCGTCCACCGCCGGATTTTGGCGATTAGGGGCGCGGACAGGACGGGGGATGCGGGGTGGGCGTAGTGGGGGAGGGAGGTGAGGAGGGCTGGGTGGGCGTGGAAGGTGGTGGGGGAGTAGAGGAGGGTGGTGGCTTCCTCGTGGGCTCTGCGGCAGGTGGAGAGGATGGCTGGGTGGAGCGCGGGGGTGGTTGGGTGGAGGGTTGGGGTGGTGCGGAGGGCGGCGAGGGGCACAGTTTCCGGGCACAAGAGGTCTTTGTAGATTTGGTTGCGTAGTTCGGGGGGTAGGCGGAAGAAGGGGGATGTTTGTTGCGGGTGGATTGTGCCGTTTGTCGAGAGGATGCGGGGTGTCGTTGGAGATGGTTTGGCTTCTTGTCGTTGGGGTTTGGCTGGCGGGACCGGGAGGTCCAGGGCGTGGGTTGAGGTGCCGAATGGGTGGGTGGGCGTATTGAAGTGCGCCGCGTAGTAGTAGGCTGTGGCCATTTCTACTGCTTTGATGGTTTCTCTTGCTTGTTGATGTTGTTGGATGTTCTGGTGTTGGATTTGGGTATCGAAGGCCCAAATATATCGACAAAGGATGTGACGTTTGCTTGCGTGGTATATCTTGAATTGATAACCCAATGTGTCGTTCAATCCCAATCGGGTAATGTACTTGAGTGTCGGGTAGTGATGTTGGTTGCTTTGTTCTGTGGTGATATCCTCCAGCAGAGCCTCATCGCTCAGTCTTATATATCGATGGATTCCCATAAGGCTGAACCATGTATATCTCTTGACCCGAACTTCACGCGATACATCACGTTATTGCGGTTGTGGCTGCGTCACTGGCCCGATCCGGGCCGATGGGCTGATAAGCAAGTGTAAAGTAGCGCCACATGTCTCCATGCATCACACCATGTTTTCGTAGGCTGCAAGCGGGAATGCGCGCAGCCGCAAAGGGTTTTATTCTCGTTGGTCTCGAAGATAAGACTTCTGTGGAACCTTGGACTCCGCTCAGCTTGTTGCGCGACAGATTGATCGGACACAACTTCGGAAATCTCTTGGTACCACTTCAGGAGCGGTGCTTCGCGTCTCCATCGATGGCATCTTTCCACCGCATTCGAAATCGTTTATCGATTCTTCTGGTTGGCATGACCTGGGAGAGTGATCGCACGGCATCCAATGCGTAGTTGGGAGCTGGGACGTGGACTCTCCCAACGAAACAGTTTTCACCGCCTTAGTGCTACGTAGTGGTGTGACTCGGCGTTATTTCCGAGAGATCTCCTTGTGAGGTGCCAAGTGCCAAACAACAAGTTTTGATAGACAGAATCGAGACTGGGGTTTTATCCAATACTTTTTCTATTTTTCAAAAATAACTTGATTCCTGGTGAAGGTTGATACATCGTAATTCGTCGTCGTTTTTACATCTATTTTACATTCATACCGTTTGTAAACATAATTTCATGTTGCAGCATCCTTCCCTGGCAATTCCTTCATGGTCCTCGAAAGATGCATACCCAGTAACGGTCCTTATCTGCCCTATCCTCCTTCTCTTCTGTCATCTTTCATGTGAAACTCCACTTCATTCCTCAAACCACTAATCCCACGATGCCAGCCCCTACGGCAGCGGCGATTCCCTGAATCAACTGCACAGACTGCGACGGCGCCACGCCCATGACGGTCTGCGTCTTTCCGGTATCACCCGTCAGCGTGCCCATACCGATAGCTCCCTTGCCTGGCAGCGGCGCAGTGGGCATGGGCTCATAGTGGTATACTATCGTCTTTGGCACCCAGGTCTGCGATGTGCCTCCGATCCATGTCTCGACCCACTGGGTGGTAACCTCTTCTTCGGTGATGCCTAGTGAGGCGAGAAGATTTGAAGTAACGGCGGATGGATTGGGTTTGGCTGGGCCGGCCGTGAGGGGTACTGCAGGATTGATAGGAGCTGGAGCACCTGGATTTGCTGGAGGGGCGACTGGGTTTGCCGGTGGAGGAGGTAAGATTGGCACGGGAGCTGCCGGATTGACAGGAGCAGCTGGAACGACTGGAGCCGGGACACCAACCGGATGGCCTGGAACAACTGGAGGCGCAACTGGGGGCGCTATGGGAGCAGCTGGATTTGCTGGAGCAACAGGAACAACAGGAGCCACAGGAGCCATAGGGGCCACAGGCACTCCCTCTGCCCGTCCAAGAATCGCCTCACCGCCACCCTCCAGCCTACACAATCAACACAGCTCATCAGCAGGCAAGGAAGCACTTACTCCACCTCGGCCGATAGCCCGGCATCGTCGTGCATGTGGTGCGTGACCAGACGTGCTGTTGCAGAGGCAGATAGACCAACGAGGAGCAAGATGCGCATTGTCGTAGCTTGTAACTTTTACGTTTGACCAGGGCTGAACAATGGCGGAGAAGAAGAAGAAGAAATCCTCCCACCCCGCCCCAAACAAAAAGCAGTCCTGCATCGAGAGTTGCGGCAACTGTCCACCCCGGGAACCAAGCAAGGAAAGAGGAGTGGACGAGGAAGAGGCAACAAAGAAGTTCGTTCCTGCCGCGACTTGCATAGTTATCCCATATCGAAAGCACCCCCCTCCCCTCCCCTTTGCGCACAAAACAACAAACTCGCATCTGTATCTCTAATCCCCCGTCTTATCCCTCACCCACACACCCATCGACCACGCTGGTGCTAGCCCCGCCGCAAAAGCTTATCTCCATCCCCCCTAGCACCAGCCACACCACACCACACCACATATCATATCCTATCACCTATATCTCACCCTCCTCCCCTAGACCCGCGTCCCCCAAGAAAATCGTCAGCACACCCTCCCCAAAATAGTACCCCGAACTCGCCATCTTACGCCGAGCGAAAATCCAATAGCGCTCGTAAAAGTGGGCGCCCCCTTTAGCGCGTTTATACGAGGGGGGGCGCGGCCCGCTCTCACGAGTGTGGGGAAGATTTTGCTTGGTGCTGGGCAAGTATGTAATAAGGTGCCAGCTGGGCAGAAAAGCAAGAGGTGTTGTTCAGCAAACAACGATATGCGCATTAGTGCAGGCTTGCTAGGGCGCGTAGATCTATTGCTGGGCCGGTCAGCAGAACGCGGTACCTGCATTGGAAACCGGGGTGGTCAGCCGGGCGATCGCAATCCCGCACGCACGCCATGTACGAACAACACACGCGCAAGCACAGACCGTAGTGAATTATTTTCCATTTGTTTTGATCGGTATGAATAATTTTTATCTCGTACCCCAAAACGACTAGACCCATCCCAGTTCCGTCTTGTTCCAACGCTAAAACGAAAAGCAGCGGCCGTAAGAAAAAACTGGGTGAAAACGTAAGGTTGCTGCTGGATAATGAAGCGAACGCCATCGACGCATCGATTGCAGGGTAAGGTATGTACAAGAAAGCGGCGCAACGCAGCGTGGGGATAAAGTGGTATATTGGAAAAACGAGGACCCAGCAGCGGGGTAGGGAAAAAGGCGGTAAGGGATAGAAGTGTGTTGGCGTGTAGCCAATGATTGATCAAGCGCTCGAAACGGACGGCGAAAATGTTATGCGACGCCGCGCAAAGTATTGAACAACACCGTCGTGCAGCGGGACTACCACGTCACGTCAGCACGCACAGCGCGAGCAGCAGCGGGAGCAGCAGGGACAGCGCAGGCACATGCGTACCCATCGCAGCACTTGCATACACCGTCTGCCCCGGCGTCATATCCTTCTCGAGTGAAAAGAAGTACGTCTTGGCTGCATCTTTCCCCATGCTGCGATCCGGTGCGGTAACCTGCGCTGGAATGGCACACACTTTCGCAGCATCGTACGTCGGACAGCGGGCGCGATACGCATCGTTTGAGCGCGCGGGGTTGGTCGAGTTGAAGTACGCCTTCACGTAGGAAATGGTCATGACGGTATCTTTGGCAGGCGGGCCGGCGCTCCACAGTGGGTCGCCGTTGGACCAGTGGTTGAAGAAGATGCCGCCGCCCTCGCTGGGGATGTTCTCCGTCATTTGGTAGAGGAAGGTGCCGTCGACGTAGAATGCGACGCGGTCCTTGGTCCAGTCGAATCTGTACTCGTGGAACTTTTCGTCGGGCCGGAAGGGGAGGGGCTGCACGCGGAAGCCAGATGTGCCAGATGCGTCGTAGCCGTGGGTGACGGACTCGGGGGTCTGGAGGACGAGGTTGACGGTGCCTTGCGAGGCGTTGAATTGGTGCGAGAGGAACTCCATGTCGATTTCTTGCGAGTTGTTGTAGTACTGCGCATTAAAAATTAGTCGCGTGCGTTCTCAATTCGGGGGAATTGTTGCTATCATAGGGGGGATTCTTACGAAGAAAAACGCGCCACACGTCCCCGACGAATTCGACAACTTCATGCCCACGCGATAACTCCCAAGAATAGCGTCGTTGCGAACAGATACGACCTCAGACCCGCTCACGTGCCCATCCCCATGGTTCCCTCTTACCCACAACTCCAGCCCAGCATCCCCCCCGTGCTCGGCATCGCCGTCCCACCCGGCGTCCTTGAGCGGATTCGTAACAATATTGCCAAGATCAAACTTCTTGCCAAACGGGCCCCTCGCATTCTTGGACGTGACGTTGTAAACCTGTGGCCGCCAGCCGCTCTGGGGCAGATTAATGGGCTTGGAGGAGGTGTGCAGGAAGTCGTTTTCGAGGAGTTCTGTGAAGACGGCGTGCGAGGCATCGCTTGTCTTGTTGAGCGAGTAGCCGCACTCGCAGGCGGCGTGGGCTTGGGGCAGGACTGTTAGCTATCTGGTGTTTCGCGGCTGGCTGGATGCGGCAGACTCACCAAGCCCGGCGGCTGCGGCCAGCAGCCAGACGGACGAAGACAGCATGGCGGACAAGAAGGATTAATTACAGCGAGTGACTATGGGTGAGGCAGGAACGCGAAAAGGAAGAAAACAAAAGCCGTGGCTTGCGAGACGAGAAGCCCGGTGCGTGCAAGGTGGTCGGGTCAAGTCGAGGGAGCACGGCGCTTTAGATGAGTGCGCTTCGTATGGGGCTGTCCGCCGGCTTGGGTCGTGTTGGTGCGGTGCTGGCCAGTCAGCGGCGCGGCTGCTCAGGCGACGTCTGGGCGGTATCCGTGCGCACCGTTGCTGCCAATTTGCCGGCTCCAAGAAGGTCTACACGATAATTTGTGGGGAGGCGGTTTCCTTGACACGCAGGCGGAGGAGAAGGAAGAGGTGAGGAGGCGAACGGCTGGCTGCTGGCTCCTGGCTGCTCCACGCAGGCACTTATGTTGCCCCATGGCCCCAAACACTCTATGCAAACACCCATCTCAACCCACGGTTCGCGGGGGCGACAAATTGCAGTGTGGCACGCACATGCGACACCCCATTGGCCCGGCCAAGGCAGCATGCATTCCATCCTCCATCAGCGCAATCCCGGCCGACTGCCACCCTTGCCTGTCCTTGCCCCCTTACGTCACGCGCAGCACGGCAAAGGCGCCCAGCCCGGCCTCTGGTTGGGCGCCCTCCCGCGCACCAACGGTGTTGCGCATGCCCTTATGCCGCCCTGCTCCGGGTCGTGTAGCAAATCACCACGTCGCAGCCCATTGCCCATTTCGGCTGGGTACTAGATAGGCAAGACGCAGTCAGAAGGAAGCTGGGCACACCTGTCAATCTCAAAGTGCCATTCGTCTCTGCTCTTAGCCAAATAAGCCGCTCTACACCAATGGGCGAACACGAGGGGAGTGGAAAAAAAAGGAGCGTAAACTGCACAATGTTGCATGGCCCAATGCGTGCTGATCCCAATGCACCAAAACCCGGAGCCGTACAACGCCTAAAAAAGAATCTGCCCTCCGTCGTAATCATAAAATAGAAACACTGCATCAGCGCCAGACGGTGGGGTATATTTCATCACAAGAAGCCCGACTCAGAGAGAAGCCTACCGCCCGTTAGCCAGCCTGCCGCCAGGGAGGGGTCACAAGTTGGGTATACCTAGCAATCTTCTCGTCTTCGCGCTCGCGCGGCTCGACGGTCAAGCTCATTTCATACATTTCGTGCACATCGCCTGCCGACTGCATATTGGTGAGGATGTAGTCTTGCAGCTCGGGCACGGGCTGCAGCGGGTAGGGCACGTTTTGGTACTGCTGGATGTCGCGGATGACTTCGGCTGTTTTCGCCCGCTTGGCGAAGTTGATCAGGTTGGTTTTCTTGATGAGGGATGGGATGCCGTCTTCGATGAAGGTGAGATCCGTTAGGTACACGCCTATCGTCGTTAGCCCCGTCGTTTCCCCGCACCCACAGCCTTTACTCACCGAAAAATGGTATGCACGGAGGATTCGCGCGGTGCAACGTGTCGCGATACTCGGCGAAATTCTTGGTGCTACCCATGAGCTTCCGCATGCTCTCCAGCACGCCCATCGACCGCTGATTAACCGCGCCCCAAGTCCTGTTTAGACGGTGAATGGGCGCCGTGCCTAGTGCCGAGATAATTGACGTTAATGTCGAGAAATTGTTTAACTGGCGACATTTCTGCGCTGCATTAGCCGGATAGATTGCTATGTTGTCGCGTTAGACTTACATCCGCCACATTGACAAAGTGCTTGATTACAATCACTCTTCGCTTCACGTCTTGCTGTGTCAGAATCATTTGCGCTACCCAATTCGTCAGCTGGTTAGAGTGCAAGATCAGCGCCTTGACGTTGGCCGCAGGATCCGGCTCGCCCGGCGCAAGCTTCTTCTGCCATGTTTTGTTTAGACACTCAGTTGGGCGAATCTTGCCGTACAGCCTAGATTCAATTGTGGTAAGTTGGCGCGCAAACTCCGTGGCATCAATATCTAGAAATTTCAGCTTCTTCATGTGCTTTGGCAGAATGGGCTGTGGCGTCTGTGCATTCAGCGTGGGAACAAGGCGCTTGGTTGGCATGTCTGGGCCGCGAGAACGTTGCTCGACGGATGTCATGAGCGGGCCCGCGCCGGGGGTGCTGGTCGTCGCTACATGGTCCTTTGCGAAGTTGTACACGCGTTGAATGAGGATGCGCGCCTCTTCGTCGTTGCCTTCCATCCAGTAGTTGTCGAACCAACTCTTGAGAATGTTCACCACTCGGAACCGGATCGGCTTCTGCTTCATGTCTACCCATGTCTGGTAGTTTTCTTTGGCGATTCCGTGCGGTGGCTGAATGCCCCATCTCTTGACCAGCATTTCGAACAGCTCAGACGCGGTGGTGAATGATCGGTATGTGAGGAGGAACGTGTTGTTGAACGCTGGGTCCAGACGATCATGTCGAGTAAGCTGCTCCACAAGGCCAGCAAGAGTGCCTCCTCGTAACTGCGGGGGAGTCACCTTGTGGTCATACGAGATTTCGCCCTCATGATCCAGCTTCAAAAACTCCGGCGTTTCTTCCACAACTGCCTGTGGTGTCATGACCGGGACCTCGCCAAAGATCTGGAGAAGTTTCTGGTTCCTGGTATTTGTCCGCTGTGATGACTCGAGTCTCGTGTCCTCGAGTGGCGTGCCCTCACTATATGTTTGTGCCTGCGGTATATTCTTGAGTAACGGTCTCTCTGGTCCCGAGGGTCCGCGAGCGTGAGAGCTCGATATTTCAGTATCAGTATTCCTTCGCTCGTCTGAGTGTGGCGCGATATCTGCAAGTGGCACTGAATCTGAGAGGCCGTTGAGGAGTCCGTATTGCTGAGCAATAGTTGCTTCCAGTTCGCGAGAAACCGATCGAACAGCATTGATTCGATCTTCCAGCGAGTCCCCGCGCAGATCTGCCCATTCGTCTCCCAGCGGCGCAGCCACCCCTTGACACACGATGACAAGCTCCGAGACGATGTCATATGTCTTCTGCTTGTGAATGGTGAAGTCACTCAATTCTTGTGCTTGTAGTGGTGAGTCAAGTGAGGAGAGGTTGATCGACTCGACTGTTGATATCCACGGTCGACAAACATCCAGTACTTTGCTGGCAGCGCTACATATATATTCGCCCAGGGCCTGATGTTTCTGATGAGTAACAACATTATCGCGGATGACGAGCTGCTCGTCTAATCTTCGCAGATTCGACACGATCAGTCTCTTGATGTCCTCTAATCTCTCCAGAATGCGGGAGTCGAGTTTGATGGTTGGTTCAATGAACGGTTCGTAATCCTCTTGGTCTATGAAGGACGTTGACGAGTTGCTGTCGCGCGCATCGGCGCCGTTGAGGTACCAATTTCCGCCGACGTTGCTGCCCACTATAAACCCTGGGACAAGGCGAGGGATATCTTCGCCTCGCTGTTGACGGGCTACTTCAACAAAGCCATACACACCATTCAATACCCCATCTGCCTCTTTCAAGCACTTGGAGTATGAGTCAGGAGGCGGGAAGTCTGATGCTGCAATGTGTGAAGACAAAACCAGCTTTGAGAAGCGTGACATGGTCTCTCGGAAATGGGGGTAGAGGGCCTTGTTGGTGGAAATGATGGAGGGGTTTCCGGAATGGTTGTCCGTGGTGCCTGAGCCCGCAGCAAGCAGTAACCGTAGGTGATCTGATATATCCTCGGCCCGCTTCACAAACTCAGACCGGTCACTATTGTTGATGGCCAACCTATAGCGATCAATTGCACGGCGCATGTCCTCGACCATGCGGTTCCATGTCAGTGGGACGGGGTTCACGTCGTCGTAGAACTTCCGCGACTGTGCGGACAAGGTGGGTGCGGCTCCCATAGGATTGTTAGCAAATGAGGTAGCTGTCGTGCCGATTGGGGGCATGGAAGCAGCTGAAAAGCTCGTACCATTTGCGTCGTACGACCGCGGTGGGAAGCCCGCGTTCATCGACTCCATTGAGGTTGCCGGCGAGATGCCATCGGACAACCGCTGTCTTCCGTGCTACAAACTTAGTCAGCCTTGCTCTTGTGCCGGATGCAATTACTTACCACAGAACTATATGAGCCGTGAGTGCCGTTGCCCTCAAAGTCGGACGCTGACGTTTCATCATCGGTGTCGTCGACGCTATACCCAGAGGCCATCATCTCGGGAGGCGGGCGCGACGCCTCTGGGATGAAGACGTTCACCCGGTCGCGCGGCCCACTCTCGTTGGGTGAAGGGGACTCGAGCGGCAGTTCCATTCTGCTGACGCCTGTCAGGGTGTTGAAGTAGAACAGCCTGCCATCCGGGGTCGCCTGGGGGATCCAAAAAGCAGCTTCCTCCTCTCGGATGTTTGCGCTGCGCTCAATAGGCAGGATGGTATCGTTGCCGCTCATAGACTCGGTGTCCGAGTTGGTGTAGTCGGTGCCGCCCAACGACTGCGTGTCTTGGTCTTCATCCGTCTCGCCGCCGGTGCCGTTGCGATCATCCTCGCTGTCGTCGCTTGGTCGCTGTACCACGGCGCAGTAGTTGCTCGGAAACCAGCCGCGGACGCCGTTGATGACTCCATCCCACCAGCCGCTCTCCAGCTGGGTGATAACCTGGATGATGTCGCCTTGCCGGAAGCTCAAGCTCGTGCGGTCGTCGGCCTCGTAGTCGTAGAGCGCGCGGACGTACATGCCGCCGGCCGCAGCTCCGTTGAAGCTGCTCATCTCGGGCGATGTGCGACGACTGTTCGAGGCTTGTGTCGTCTCGTGTGGTGCGCGTGAATGGGAGGCAAGAGGCACGCTTCGTCTAGCTCGAAGGTTGCTGCAGCCCTCGACAAGACGAGGACGGCCAAATTGTGAATATCTGGTCTTGCAGTACAGCGACCTTACTTGGAAGACCCAGTGTCCCGCGTACAAGGTCGGGCCAGGATGTGCAGGGAGTGACTCGCCGATGTAATTGGCTCAAAGACTGGCTGCGGCCTGCGATTGACGCCGCTCACCATTCGCGCCTCTGAGCGACGCAGCGAATAGAGTTGCACAACAGGCGATTCGCTACCAGGCGACTGAAAATGGGAATATTGAGTGAAAGGCTTGCAACACCACGGGCGGGTCGTCGTGAGAGGAGGCCCAACGGCTCAACATGCACATGTGGGGAGCGCAGCAGCACGTGACTCTTGGTTAAAGACGTGCAGCCAGCCGCGAGCGTCTCAAGCCCTGGATGATCTTTCGCATATTGCCAGCACTAGTGAAGCCTTTTGCCCGGAAAGCTACTAGGTGCACGCTATATGTATGCATATATACAGACCACAAGCATGCCCTCTGATCCATGATTTACAGGGCGCAATCTATCATACGGCATACGACCGGCTTTGTCGCAGCATTGAGAGGTTTGATCGCCACGTCTGCTGCATCGTTCGTCCATTGCTTTGTCTGTCAGCACACCTTTGTAGGTACCTACCTATTGTCGATATGAAGTAGACTACAAAGGTGCAGTGTGATCCGTGCGAATATGCCTCACTTACCCACAGTCAGCCAAAAATGGTGGGGTCTCAGCTGATCCTCTCCATCTAGAACGCCGCTTGACTCGCTTCAACCTCATCGTGTGTGGAGCGCAAGTCGATGGCTGCGCAGCCAAGCATATCGCTCGTAAACGGTCGGGCCATCCACCCTCGGCCGCGACGTTTACGGCGCAGCTCCAACAGTGGTGAAATTACTCGGCACATTGGGTGCCGTCGCATTGAACTTGACCAGCTAGGCATGTCTGGAGATTCAAAACCACCAAGCGCTGGTCAAAAGAAAACGTCGCTGCAAACAAGGTGTAGAGCAGTTGAAGCCAATGGAAGCTCGCCCAAATTCTCCTAGCGACATAGTATCATGCAAAACCCTGACAGTGTATCGCGTGGAGGCGGAAGGGGCATTCGCTAACCTTGAAACACTGACTTGTGTGTCAGTTGCCATTGCGATTGGTCGTGCGGCAACATCTCCTATCTTTGTATTGAAGAGGGAACTCTGACGACAAGATAGCGCAATACACTACACGTAGGCGTGCCACCGTGGGGGCGCAGACGAATCAACATTGCTTGTAGCTTACGATGCACTTGGTCGCAACTGCAGTTTGTGCTTCGACACATTTGAGGTCAGCTCGGGATGGATACAAACCGGTAGATGCCTGTGGGGTGATGGTATTCGGAATACATGCATTGCCGAACACACACAACCCCTGGCAACGACCTCGCTTGTGCGTTTCGCGGTAGGGCTAGGGACTCATTGACTTGGAGTTGTTGCGCCTTCACCGCCGCGAATGATTTCTTCTTTGGGTGGGCTGCCTGCTGCTGAGGGGCTTGAATCAATGGGCACGGCAAGCGGCTGTGAGCCGTGTGGTGAACGGACCACACCACTTTCTCATGTGAAACCACGGACCCAGAGTGGTCCTGCCCTTCTAAAGCATTACGAGATGTGCTCTAGCGCGGGGGAAATCGATAGAGGAGAGTCCCCCTCTCTTGAGAGAGAGGGGCTCGCAGAAGTAGTGCAGAATATTGATCGGCAAAGTTGTTTTGTGTGTGTGTGTGTGTGTAATTTGTTAGCAAGAGGACGGTGTAGAGGACACGAGGAACAACATCGTCACTTAGCGATGTGGTTAGCCTGCGGTCCACGCTCTCAGGGATCTTGAGCCATCTCCGACGCGCGACGGACGCAAGCGGGGCATATTGCGGGCTCCGTTATTGTTGATGTTCTGACCGGGAGTGGCACTTGGAAACAGTGCACGTCATGGTAGCAAGATGGAGTGATGTTGACACGACGACTCAAAAGCCTTGCATGTTGCAAAGGCGCGCAACTCAACAATTCCAACTTGGAATTGCTCAGTTTCTCGAAATGTTTACCGATGGTGGCATGCACCTACGGGGCGGTACTAAGAGACGAAGTGGGTCCGGGGAACAGGGCCCGAAAGTGTGGATGTTTCCAGGAACAGGACAGCTCGAAAATAGGCATCTCTGAACTTTGAGATGCAGCGAGTATGTAAGTAGAGATAGCGACAATAGATAGAAGGCTTGATTGGTGAGAGACATGGAGGCTGAAACTGAAGACTAGGCGTCTATTCGACGATGCCGAGTGGGAAATGTCAAGTAGCAGTGGTATGGCGCATTCGGCGAATAGTGAGGCGGTGAGCGTTCGCATGCAGTTGATGCATCTGATAAATGGCGCCGTGTAGGCTAACAGGAGATGTACCTTGGGGATTCTTACCGCTCTTTGTGAAGGCAGTCAGCGACTGGTTGGTAGGGATGCAGGCTGTGTTGGGTACTTGGCTGGGTAGCCGGGACCGATTGAAGTTCGGTAGCGACTGGGTGTGGCAGCGAGCCGCGAGAGGGTGGCATGGATGCAGATACTTAGGTAGGGATGGAGACGAAGACGAAGATGAAGATTGGAGAGGAAGATGGGGAGATGGATAGCGGAGGCGGCATGGCTGATGAGGGGTCAGACTGACGAGCAGTCGTCCCCTCCGCGGTGCGCAGGTGCGGGCTGTCAGCACAGCACAGGAATTACCAGACAGCAGAAAAGCACACAAATGACAGGCCAACCAGCCCGCCCGCAATCCAGGGCTGCAAGGCGGTACGCTGCAAGTTGCTCAGCAGCGTGTCAGTGGGGGGCATATTGTCCCTTATTGGCACTGGGGCGACGGATCGATCACAGGGTGGCTGGGCTGTGAGGCTAGAGCTGGTCGCACCTCAGTCGAGGGGCGGCTCGGTGGGCTCTTGGATTTCCCCCCTCTCGTCTCCTGATTCCGGATCTCATCAACCATCCCATCCACACTAACCAGCCGCTACCCCATCGCTGCGGGCGCCCTGCACATTGCCGCCGCCCATCCATCCCCATTGTAGTTATAGAAACACTGGTGTGTGTGCAGCTTCGCGGAATGAGAGAGCACCGCCATCCGTCGACCACCACCGCCGCCGCCAACACCAGCACGCTTTAACCCGGCCACGCAACGGCCGTCCGCCGCGACCATCCCGCTGCATCCACCGCACCCGGCCCCGCGCACCAGCGCCCTTCCGCCCCCTCTCGTCGTGATGGCGAGCAACTCGACCCCCGCCGCCGCTCGCAAGACGGGCGCGCCGGAGAAGAAGTACAAGTGCCAGTTCTGCAATCGCGCCTTCAGCCGCAGCGAGCACCGCAGCCGGCACGAACGGTCCCGTAAGTGCATCTCGTCGTTCTGCGATGGAGCTTGGTGTTTTTGGAGGTGGGGTAGCTGTTTACTGATGCGGGACACCGCGTGGTGGTCGCGCTGCGGGGAAGGCCTCTGGCAGAAATGTGTTGCTAACTGCCCCGCCCGCCAGACACCAAGGAGCGACCCTTCAAGTGCCTCAAGTGCCGCAGCACCTTTGTGCGCCGCGACCTGCTGCTCCGCCACGACCGCACCGTCCACGCCAAAGACGGCGGCCTGCCTCTGCCCAGCGAGCAGAAGCGCCGCGCCACCAAGGCCCCCGTCGACGCCGGCCCCTCCAAGCCGCCCGCGCCCCTCGACACCGCCCAGTTCGCGGCCCACATCGACGACCATGAGGAGGACATGGTCGACGCCGACATCGAGGCCGCCGCCATGCTGATGACCGACTTCCACCACCGCGCCATGGCCAGCCAGGAGCCTGAAATGGTCCCCGCCCACCCCGACCCCGTCATCTCGCCCACCGGCCCGGCCATGATGGAGCCCGTCGTGCCCTACACCGCCCCCGGCCAGAACATGCTCCCTCAGATGCCCTGGCGAGACTCGATGGTGCCCCAGCCCGAGTCCAAGTCGCCTGCCTTCAACAACGTGAGCTCGCATCCGCACCAGCTCCCGCCGCTGATGGAACGCACCATGTCTGGCAACGACACCCTGGCCCCCACCTTCCAGTCCATCAACGGCGGCCACGGCCTGGGCACGCCCGGCGCCCTGTCGCCCTACCCCTCGATGCTCGGCCCCGTCTCGCCTGTTGACTATCGCAAGTCGCCTGGGCCTAGCCAGGCCCTCACAATGACGAGGGCGCCCCAGCTCGAGTCGGAAGAGCAGTGCGCGAGAATCTATGACAACATCAAGCAGTACGACAGCGAAAACGCGCTGCTCGAGACATTCCATCTGCCCAGCCTGAACACTCTGAATCGGCTGCTCAAGACGTACTTCGATCTGTTCCATCACCACCTGCCCTTCCTGCATCCTGCCACATTCAACCCCACCGACGTCTCTGCGCCCCTTCTTCTCGCAGTCCTGTCCATTGGTGCGCTGTACATTTTTGACCAGGACCAAGCCTACATGCTGCATATTGGCTCCAAGGTGCTCGTCAACCAGTTCCTGCAGAACAAGGAAAACTTCAGCTCGCGAAAATGCCCGCTCTGGACTATGCAAAGCACCTTGCTGAACATGATCTTCTCCAGCTGGAGCGGCGACCCCAAGGGCCTCGAATGGGCCTGCTCAATCAAGAGCTTGTTGGCCAACGTAAGTCCTCGCACGCACTTTGTAATATTTCAACTAACGTGCTTTAGATGGTTGCCGGAAACCGTTACGAGCTCAAGATTCGCACAGAGGCCCGCGAAGGCGCACAGCCGAGCCATGAGGAGTGGGTGGTTGACGAACAATGTCGACGAACTTATTACGCAGTATATATCTTCTTCGGACTGCTGACCCTGACGTATAATCATACCCCAGCTATGGGTTTCAATGAGTTCGATACCTTGGAACTGCCCTCATCAGAATCGCTCTGGACTTTGGATGTCTCGGATGAAGAAACCTGGCGCGAAAGCGTGGCCGCGTCCAAGATAATCACCTTTCGCCAAGCACACGACAATCTGTTCCAAGGAGAAACTGCTCGTTATAGTGCATTTGCTACACGCGTTATGATCAACGCACTTTTCCTTGAGGTTTGGTATCACAAGCGCAGTCCCGAGGCACTACAAGATGTTGTCACCGAATACAAGCTCCGCCTAGCTTTGGAGACCTGGGAAAAGTCATTGGACCTGTGCGAGCCCGAGACAGTCGTAGTCCAGCTTAGCGCCCCACACAAGGGCCATCCTCTGATCTTTAATGCCATGGCGCTCTACAGGAACACCCGTGCCCGCTTAGTCGTCGATCTCAAGTCTATCCAGGAGGCTCTCCGCTATCACGACTCATATGAAGTTGCTGCAGCTATGACAAATGCGCGCGATAAGGTGGTGCGCTCGCAAGAAATGATCAAGGTCATCCAAGAATGCTTTGACTGCATTGAAGTCGCAGCTGTACAGGGTATTCGCTGGGTTGCGCGGACGTCAGCCACCAATTGGAGTATCGAGCATCCCCTTACGGGAATGGATTTGATGGTTATTCTTACCCTCTGGCTCTACCGATTAGAGCACGATGAAGAGCCTGCCACCGAGGAGGAGCTGGCCATGTACAACAAGCTACGCAATCTGTTCGACGACGACTCTGTAGATGTATATGGCGCAAAACTGAGCTCTACCGTGGCGCGTTTGTGGGGCAGCATGATTGATGAGGTTGTCGTGTGGGGGTATGTTGCTCATCTCCAAAAACGTTTACTATGCTAACTCTACTCAGTATTACTAAACTCATGGGTGAAGCTTTCAAGCTACATTCACAAGCCCTTGTTGGCTACGAGGACGCCATGTCGTCCCGATCCGGATCCGCCACGCCATCAATGGCTGCTAGCGGTGTTCAGGTGCTGGAGATGCAGATGGCCTACTAGGCCACGTGTCGTCTTCATGCGCTGCTCTCGATTTCTATGACTTTTTCAATTCGCTTTTCTTTCCTTCTTAGACTGTGGATATTCTTGTTTGTCATTAGTCATCTCCTTACGTCAGGGAGCATAACCTGGAGTTTGGTATCCTGCATTCCGGATGAATAATCTCTTTCACATTTCCTTTTGTTTCTTACATCGGGGTGATTTGGCGCATTTGGGGCGGTCTGGTCCAGCGATCGTACGCATCCGAGCTTGTCTGGCATCCTAATACCTTGTCTTTTTTATTCATACCCACTCGCTGTCTGGACTATTTTGGAGGCTGGCCCCAAGCCTGTTGCTATTTCATCTCGGTTATGCGATGAGCCTTTTGCTGCTGCAGACCGCTAATACCTTCTCAGTCTCTGTTCTTCTTATGTCATTGTTTGGGAAGGGTGTGTACCGCATATACCATAGGTGTCCGAATGATTTGAGGTGCAGGAAGGGAGAGTGTAAACAGTGCTAGCTAGATTGATGACGCCAGTGGACCTTGATCGTAATTAAATGACCATGAATACATATTTTTTTCTTCCGTCCAATAATGGTGCCACGGTCTTGAGCATGTCCTGCGCCCGCTGGACCCCATGCGATTTGAGGAACGCTAACGGGAAACGTCCGTGCGCCTGTCGAATTTTTGGAAAAGCTCTCGCGCACTGCGACCTACAGCTCCCCACGCTGCAACCACCCAATTGCCCACACACCACCCCAAACCCACCCTCATTTCTCATCCACTACCTCCAGTCCCGATCGCCGCTGCACAAAATGGGCAAAGATATCGAAGAAAAGAAGCTAAAGAAGGACAAGAAGGAAAAGAAGGAAAAGCGCGCCGAATCCGATGGCGTAACCAAGACCAAGAAAGACAAGAAAGACAAGAAAGTAAAGGTCGACGCCATAATGGTCGACGCCCTCGATACCGAGCTCGAAAAGGCGCCTGAAGACTCCATGCTACGAGTCGTCGGCGCCGAACCACGCGGCGCCCTCGTCCCCTTCGCCTACCCTCTCGCCTCCGACCCAAAGGACCTCAAAAAGATCCTCAAAACCGTCAAAAAATGTACGTCATGCCACCCCATCCCTACCCCCATCTCCCCTACTTACTCCCCCGCAGCAGCCAAATCGAAGACCCTCCGCCGCGGCGTCAAAGAGGTCGTCAAAGCGCTGCGCAAGTCCCGCGCCGCGCCCGCTAGCCCCACAGCCATTGTGATTATTGCAGCGGACATTTCGCCCATGGACGTCATCTCTCACATCCCCGTGCTGTGCGAGGACCATGGCGTGCCATATATTTACATTGAGAGCCGAGCGCAACTGGGCGAGGCGAGTGCGACGAAGAGGCCTACGAGTGTGGTTATGGTTAGTCGGAGTGCGGCGAAGGGGAAGGGGGAGGATGAGGAGTTTGGGGAGGCGTATAAGGAGTTGGAGAAGTTGGTTGGGAAGGCGGCGAAGACGGTGAGGAAATGAAGTGTGGTAGTGGAAGCACTGCGGCTGTGGGATGGCGTTTTGGCGTTGCAAGGATTGTTGCTGGGTGTGAAAATGTGGGGTTTTTTAAAGTGTGTTTCTCGGTAGGGGTTTTATACTCGATGTGCAATGCCCGCCTCAAGCTCGTTTTCTTCTCCTCCATTTGCTTGCACGCCCTGTTCATACTATGGCCCAGCGCAAAACTCCACCTAGATTCTACGCTAGTGTTTGGCCCGTCTTCAGGCGTGTCTATTGAACTGGTGAGACGAAGAATCGGATGCAAGAATAGGACGGTGGGTGCTGTTGTTGGCGATGCAGAGTCTTGCTGTGCGCTTCGTTCTGATAGGGGCTTGTTGTTATCTTTGGCGGTGTGCGTATTGCGTGGGGGCTGGTGTGGCGAGGCGGGCGGGGCGGAGCGCTTGGGTGGCGATGGTAGTGCGCAGATGGATGCGTTTGTGGTGCGGATGGGGGGGGGGGGGGGGGGGGGTAGGGGTCATTTGAGGGCGTTTTCGGGGGGGGGGTTTGGGGGGGGGGGGGGGGCCCCTTCTTCATGACTGC
>JALNQK010000200.1:0-42888 GCA_028458525.1 Ophiosphaerella herpotricha
TAAGTAAAGATAAACTATATTCTTAAATATTACTTTTAGAGAGAAAAGTGTAATATAAAAAATACTCCTAGTATATACATTACTATACTAAATTAATTTTTCTAAGAATTCTAAGTAACTAAATTTTTATATATTTTTAATAAATTTTAATTTTTTAATAAATTTAAAAAAATAATCTTCTTAAGTTCTTTAGATTACCTTTAGAAATATTAAATATTAAAGAAGTATTTTAAAATATCTTATAGTTATAGAGATATAATACTATAAAGTTGTTAGTTTTCTTTGATTTTCCTAGTAAAAGTGGCTCATCACGCGAACTGGCTCATCACGCGCACAGACACGTTATTCCAAACTTTTGGCCTAGTACTGTAGTAATATAACAAGTACACTATAGTCAGAAATTGATCTTATTAGAAAAAGAGACTAAATATTGTACCTATTGGGAGAAGTAGCTACTAGAGTATTATCTATGTCATGCAACAGCTTGAACCCGTCCACTTTCGTCCACTCCGGGCTACACGGCTCTACCTTGGCCTGCCCAGCTCCACCCTAGCCTACTCGACCTACCTTGGCCCGTCCGGCCCCTCCAGAGCCTAGTATAGGGTATACTGGGCTAGGACAAGGAAGAGCTATATAAGTTAGACTGGAATACCTAAGTAAAGGTAGAAATTTATCCATCCTTTATAAGATAAAATATGTTTTATATGGGGGTTCTAGGGAAGGCCCTTAAGTACTATAGATGCGGCGATTCACGAGAGGGCATCAACAGGTTAGGGTAGTAAGTAATTGTACTTGTTAGCGAGCTTTACTATAGCAGGTGGTTACAATATATTGTAGTGTAGTAGAACCGCACGTAACCGGGGAGCATTAGGTCAGCATAAGCGGCTCCGCAAGTAGCCTTAAGTAGGATTAGATAGAGGAGAGAGACACCGACACTAACTTGTTATATAGCTACTCTACGCAAATATCCAACTTATCTCACCGACTGCGGGTCGGCACTTGCCCCCTATGTCTACGCGCATCCTACGATGCCACAATATACAAGTAGGTATTAGGCTTAGGTAAAAGCCAAGCTTAACTATAAGGCTCCTATCTATATCGTATTCTTAGTAGGCTAGTAACTACTAACCTATAAATTAGTTACGTGTCTAGATAGTGTTCCGCCTCGGGGCCCCAATCGAAGTTGTCATCCTAAGTCTAATAGGGCTCAGGGCCGATTGGCTCTAGCTCTGGGGAGGTAGTTATGGGCTCAATGCTTGCAATACGGGGACGCTAACGCGGTAGCCGGTGCAAATATCGCTTGCAATAGTTTGCACTTGATCTTCATTGAAGCGTCTACCAGCTCCCCAGAGATCTTCGTTCTGCCATTGGACTGAACAAGCTCAGCCTCGAGTTAAGCTGGATGTCCCTTATGCAAAAACATACGGAAAGCTTGGGTATGTCTCTGCATCACCACTGGCCCCGGCCCCATGTAGGTGCTCTCCGGCTCCGGAGGTTGTATCGCGAGATTCTTTGTGACTTGGCAGAGCTCTTCGGTGATGCGACTTTGTTAGAAGCCAGCGACAAATTGGTCGCCCGTCATTTTGATTCGCCCGGTTGGCAATACTACGGATAGCTACGAGCTTTGTCGATTTCATGGGTGAGTGAATACCGATGTCAGTATGCAACCCCGGCCAAGTAAGTATCGTCATATATACCTTGGGCCGAAAAAAAAATAATACAAGTATGGAAATAAACCGTCCTGGTCCTGTCTTGTGGTTTTACGGGGTCGCTCCTTCAGTAGAGTGGCATCTGCCATTTAGGGCGCTTTTTGCCCCGGTCTGGGGAGACGTGCGGGATATGGATCTCACACGCTGTACACTCGTAGAACTCCCGGAAAGGTGCGTGCTAGTGAAATTTAACGGCTTACATCACCCCAAGCGCAACGCAAACCCCACCCGCCACCGCCCGTGTGCGATGACACAGCACGGCTGTAGAGCGAAGCAAGACGTGCGTGATCCCAACCGGCATATAAGGGATAGGGCGAATGGCGTTAGAGCCGGTAGCGATTCGTCTTTGCGCCAACGACAAATACTCACTGTAGCTGGCGTATCCAACAGCACATATGTAGACTTTGGGATAGAGGGGCACATATAGCATTGAGTATCTCTCTGGGAATGTGGTTGGCGACACGGTTTGACGTTGTCTAGCGAGATGGATGCAAGGACGAGTTCCTGCTGGGGTTTGCTACTGGGGTCTCTGGGGCCGTTGTCAAGTGCGCTGCGAGCACAAAAGGGTGGGATATAGTGCTGCGCATTTATTCCAGCGAGGAAACTAGCTGTGCAAATCCATTGTACCCCTGAGCTCGCGGTGCAACGGGCTCATGCACGGCAACATACCAAACACAGAGGTAAAGCACAACATCCATTACTTTTCCGTAACCTGTCCTGACCACTATCTACTCCCCATCCCTCCCCACACCCCGGAATACCTCCTTGAAAATGGCCTTAGCATTGAACAAATTAACCAGCCTCAACCGCTCATTATCTAAATGTGCACAATCACTCGCCTGCCCACACGGCAACTGCGCAGCCGGCGCCCCAAACTCCTTTTCCAGAAAGCGAATACTGGGAATCGATCCGCCCTCGCGGATATACAGGGGCCGTGTGCGCCGCGGCGACGAATTGTGGGATTGAGCGAGGGTATTGGAGGTTGGGGGATGCGAGGGTCTGTGCTTGGGGGTTGGAAGCGCGGGGGCAGGGGATTGCGCAGACCAGATGTTCATGATGGCCGCTTCGAGGGATTGGAAGATTTGGTTGGTGAAGTTGCCGAGCCAGGGCTCGGCTTGGTGGTCGATAGTGACGGTGAGTTTGTTTTGGGAGCAGAGGGTGGCGAATTCGGAGGTTAGGTGGGTGAGGAGGGCGGAGGCGATGTGCGTGGCTTCTTGATTGGGGACGAGGCGGATGGAGATGGCGGCTTTGGCGAGGCGCGGGATGATGGTGGAGTTTTCGGGGCCAGAAGTTTGGAAGCGGTGGATGGTTAGGGAGGCTTCGCGCCAGCGGCGCATGAGGGATTGGGCGAGTTCTTCTGGGTCGCCGAGCCCGGGGTTGCTTTTGAGTAGGGTTTCTGTTATCTCGGTATAGAGTGCCTTTTCCTCTTTAGTAATGGGCGGAACGGGGTCGTAGAAACCGGGTATTTGCACTTTGCCGTGTGGTCCGGTTAGCTTCGACAGAAGCATTACCAAATCTTTGAGTGGCTCGTCGAGCAGGGCACTCCCGTCAACGCCGCTATGCAGATCTGGATGTTTGCTCTCGACCTGTACGGTGGCGTGGATGACGCCTCGTAAGCCGTAGGTGAGACAAGGAACGTGATCGTCGAGCCAATAGCTGTTAGCTAACAGTATCCAGTCAACGTCCCCAATAAGATCTTTCTTCGCCTGAATGGCTTGTTCAAACCCACGAGAGCCGCTCTCCTCTTCCCCTTCAATGAGAAAGATGATGTCCGAGTCTAGACTCTGCTCATCGGCTAGTTCATGGGCGGCATAAATGGCAGCCATGATTGGACCCTTGTTATCAGATACGCCACGGCCGTAGAGGTAGCCACCCTCCCCTGTCAGGGTAAACGGGTCGTGTTTCCACTTGTGCTGTTCATTCTCGGCCGGGATGACATCGTAATGGCCGTAGAAAAGGATTTTCTTTCTCGACGCAGCAGTCGCAGGGTTACCCCGGAACTTGGCGAATACGATTGGATTGTATGGCTCTGGGGCATTGAGCATCTCTGTGACGGCGCCGAAGTTTTGGAATATTGATCTTAGATAAGATGCACCTCTCCTGCAATCGGCGCGATACTTGGGCAGCGACGATACTGTCTGGAATGAGACGAACTGGGTCAGGGATTCTACCATGAGGTCTGGAGCAAAGATTAGCCGAGCGAATACTGGTGGGGTACGCGTACCAACCATTGTTGCTTCTTTTGGCAGTCGCATTTGGTTCGCCACAGTCCCTGACTTTCCAGATGACTATGGTATTGTCATTGCCACCAGTAACTAATGTTGGTTCATCGTCGTATGTGGTGAAGGCCAAGGCAAGGATCAAGCCGTCGTGCGCCTTGAAGCTGGTTATTGTTTCGTAGTGCTCGTTGAATTTCTGCAAAGTTAGTGGCAATCTGCATGTGGGCTTTGGATCTCACCTGCACACGTCCAGACTTGCCACCAGCGAACAGAACGCCACAACCAAATGTCAGCGTCTGGACGTCGCCCGTGGTAGCCTTTAGACTTCGCACCAATTGCTTCGTTTCCAGGTCCCATACATTGACCTCGCCGTCGAAGCGGCCACTGTACAGAAACGTGCCCTCACGTGCCAGCGACAGTATCGACTCGCCCTCCTCTCTGCCGTCCTCGAGTGTGTGAATGGCGGACAAGGCACCTCCTTTTGTGGGGTCGATGCGCCAGATCAGAACGCGACCGTCTCCACCACCCGAAACTAGCACCTCTTCTGAAGGGGCGTCCGGCAAGATGCCCTTCCCAAGCAACATGCAGTGCACATAGCCATAATGGGCAAATTGGTGTATGTCATGGCTATCGATCTGCAGCTCCTGGCCTCCCGTGGCGTCCCTTGACCTATTGTCTGCGCAGTTTGGCTTGGGAGTGCGCACGCCGCCTGGGCCCAAGGAGTCGAAGAAGCGATTCTTGCGATGGCTGGGCCGCGATTCATGGGCTGGCGGTGGTCGCGTATCCTTCTGCTTGAGGTCGTACCACTGGATGCTCGTGTTCTGCGCGCCGAGGTAGAGAGTGTCGTGGCAGGATGAATGCGCGACGCAGAAGATGTCGCCGACATCGTAGGGCGACCACAGGGCGTAGAGGTGGCGGAAGGTAGCTGTGCACCAGACCTAGTCTACTTCAGCAGCCGCCCTGTATGGCTATGGGGAAGGAGCGGTTGTCACCTACATTGACAATTGGGTCTGTGGCACTCGAGAACAGCAGCGTCTCGTCCTGCGACAGACAGAAGCCGAGAATGCTGCCACGGTGTGCGTGGATTACCCGGCGGCGCTGGTACGTGTCGAGGCTGTAGACGAGAATCTCGCCGGCCTGGGTGCCAGCGAAAATATAATGCGACGACACGGCCAGAGCCAGAATGCTCTTATCATGCCTCATCCGATGGGCCAGCAGCGGTGACTTGTCGGCGTCTGCCCGCCCCACCTCACCCACCGTAGTATCCTCAGCGCCGTCATCCTGCACAGGAGCTGTCATGGGCAAGTCAGCAGGGCTTCAAGCAATATCGTCGTTGGAGGGATTTTGGTCCTGCATGCCGCGTGTTGTGGAGGTGGAATCGTAACGTGATGCCATTCGCTATGACGGCACGCCCAGGGTCCATTCCGACCCCGGAGACGGCTTGCATGGGCCGTCGCCATTAGTGGGGTCGGCTACCAGCATGCTATCTGGCATGCATGCTCACCTACCTTTCAGCCCAATTCTTCGCCTCACTTCCTGTCCCGTGACCGTGCCTGAGTATTGGCACATGGCTGCTCTGCTTCTGCCTGCTGCGCTGCACCCTGCTATCAGATGGAAAGGGAATGCCGGCCCCGTGCTGGTGCTTTGGAACTCCTCGCTGCAGGCCGTCAGGGAGTCTCGGCGGCTGGAGCAGTCATCTCGCAATGTGGTCGTGTCTGAAGGAGGGTTGGATGGGCGTGGCAGCATGCCGTTGACCGAATGATGGAATGACAGCATATGGCGAGCGAAGCCTGTGCGATGGCGCCATCGATTGAAGCTGAGCACAGCTGCCGCTCTTTATCTCATGCCCCTTCCTCGCCATGAGCTGCTTTGTACAACAGTTACAGTGGTGCACTCGGTTGATGCAGCGTGAAGATGCTTCTGTCAAGCATGGTTGATTCGGATTGGCTGCTGCCCGTCCACTATCACTTGCTGGATGGCGCTCAACACGTGTTGCGTGTTCTACCACACATGTCATGCTGCCATGTTCATTATTCCCTCTTGTAACCTAGCCTCTCGGCGGGTGCGATGACTTCCCCTAGCGGGCGGGAGCAAGCCGTCGTGCCGTTGCGCATGCGCACTACTTCCTAATCGAGCTGATTCGGCCCCGAATGCTGCACTTTCCAACTGACGGTGATGGTTGAAGCAAGAAAACAATTGATTTGACGACACTAGTCATGCATTCCAACACCCTCCAATCGCAGACTGGCTCCGTCGAGCCTGACCCCTAGCCGAGCAAGGCGCCCTACTCTACTTCCTCGTGGGAAAGGTGATGGCCAGTAGTGATAAGATGCCGCGAGGTGTGAGGCCGGGGGAGCTATGAACTCGGCGAACGTCTCCGTCTTTTTTTCAATGGCGGAGAGAGGCGCCAGTACCAAGACACGTGAGTTTCTACGTGAACTAAACAGCAGACGCACGTAAAAAGGCCACAGATTGCGCCGAGGCAGTAGAGGCATTCACGAATCATGATGGCAGGTTGCGATCAAGCCGTCGAGGTAGTTTTGAAAGTAGAAAGTGGCTCGGTGTGCGTTGACGATGCAAACGCTTGAGAACTCATGGCCATTTTGAGGAGACTACAGAGCAAGCAACACGGGCTTGACGTTACGAACAAACTTTTTTCGTCCCTGCGCCCAGGCACAGCTTTGACAGCTGAAGTGACAGCAAAGCAGCACGCAGAATCTGTCAGACGGAGGTTGGGCGTGAGGATGTTGAGACCAAGGAACAGATGGACCGTTGTGGAAACTACGAACTCAACCGCTCTTCCCCAACCAGAAGGAGACACGGACAGAGTGTCGAACCGCAACCAAACCGCCATACCAATGGTAACGGCAATGCAATAGTCGGGAATACACGTCTCCCACAACAGCCAATTGCGACAGGCAGCCGCACTTGCGGGTGATAGGCGCGGTTGATCGCTCGCATCCTGCCGAGCAGGTTCCGGGGTGGTGTGCGGACCAGCGAAGAGGGCGCGTCAGCCAGGAACAGGCGATTGCGGTGATGAAACTTGACGGCGACTTGCCGACTGCGCTGACACATGCGCCAATTCACCATGAGTTATTATTCAACCAGAAACCAGGGCCAGGCGCTTCTCCAACATGCGCCGCCACAGTGGCTGTGACATGCCCACTCCAGCTGGATGGACGTGCAACGGCCTCCACCCGCCACGACGGCCAGGTTCAGATTTGGGCATCAGTGAGGAAATTTTCGGCTGCACACCTGCCAGATGGGCTGCACCATTGCATCAGCATGCGCGCAACTTTGAGGCTGGCGGCGCGCAGTCGACCACTCCCAGCGACGACACGTCCGCGGGCGCTGCGTTCTGCTGCAGCAACAAAGCATGCGGCGAGACGCTGCCCGCATATTCGGCCTCGGACGGGCTAGTGCGCGAGCTGTGAGCTGGCCATGCGCCAGCCAGCAACGTGCGACGCTGTTCCTGCCGCCCTCGCCGACTCGGAGTGTCACGATAGGCTACCTGCCCATGGACTGGCGCCCTTGTCGCTGCCCCAGACGCCCGCATCCCGCTCCTTGATTCAAAGTCGCCTCACTCCGCCATTCTCTATGCTATTCTCTGCACTATTTACTTGCACTGTCCACCCTCTCCCACCGCAAGACCCTGTCTCGTCGCGGAGATCAAGTGGACCGCTGTGGACCGCTGGCCCTGCTTACCGTCCCGGAGCATTGATACTTCCTGACCGCCTCGCAGCTGCACATACCGACTTTGTACCTTCAAGTACCACCTGCACCCAGCTCAACGGTCGCACCGCACCTCTTCCCTGTGCCAAGCCCTGCTGCAGGAACATCCAGCCTCGTCGCAATGGGGGTGGGCGAGACCATCACCGTCATCAACAAGTCGGGCAAGGTTGTGAGCAGTGTGAGTCGCCGATAAGGCCCCTGTGCCGATAAGCCCCGTACTGACCCCCCCTCCAGAGCAAACACATTGTCAGCGTCTTCAAGGAGGCCAAGGCCGCCTATCGCGAGCGCAAGGCCGAGATCAAGGCCGAGAAAGATGCTGCCTATCAGGCAAAGAAGCTCAGTGAGGGCGTAAAAGCGATCCAAATCGACGACGATGTCCAGTCGCGCGCATCCTCGCGCCACTCCAGGCACTCCAGGGCCACACACCGATCCAAGGCCCCCAAGTCACCTCGCGCCAGACCAACCATGGAGCGGGGCTACACGGACAGCTTTTACGCAAACGATAGCCCCCAGGGCAACAGACACCGCTTTGAGGAGGACCTCGCTGGCAGCTCGCGCGATGCGCACCGCATGGAGATTGCAAGGAGAAATTCGGACATGCACGTTCACAAGACTCCTGCCGCCCGCCGCCAGTCCATCGACATGGATCTCGCATACGGCGATATCCCCCCGCCGCTGCCCGAGAAGAGGTACGATGACGGCGAGCTGAAGGAGAAGGCTTCCAAGATCACCATGCTCCTGGACGAGGCCAATTGCCTGCAGTACTCCGTCACTCAGACCATTGAGAACCTGCAAAAGAATCCTGAGGCCCTCGCCGCCGTGTCCCTCACCCTCGCCGAAATTAGCACCATCATTGGGAAAATGGGCCCGGGTGTCCTCCTCACGCTCAAGGGCAGCTTTCCTGCCGTTGCCGCCCTCCTCCTCAGCCCGCAATTCATGATCGCCGGTGGTGTCGCAGTCGGCGTCACCATCGTCGCCCTCGGTGGCTACAAAATCATTAAAAAGATCCAAGCCGACAGTGAGGAAAAAGCCACTTCCCCGGCCCCTATTCCCATGGCTGCCCGCGGTCGTGTCGACTCCGGCGTCGAAGCCCCTGCCGACCTCAACGTGCTAGACGAACTGGAGCCCGCCGAACTTAGTCGCGTGGAAAAGTGGCGTCGCGGCATCGCCGACATCGAAGCCGAAAGCGCGGGCACGACGGTCGACGGCGAGTTTGTTACCCCTGGTGCATCCCGCCACCTTATTGCTGCGGGTGTTCTTGATGAGGACGACCTCAAGTCGCGGCGTAGCGGGCACACGAGTAAGTCGCATCGCGCGCGGTCAGAGCGCAGCGTCAAGACGAGCAAGACGAGCAAGACGAACGAGACGCGCAAGACGAAGACGACGGTCAAGGAGGGCAGCAGTAAGAAGAAGACAAAGGAACCCTCTGGCTTGAAGATGTTGTTTCGCTCGCATACCGCACGCGTCTGAGCATTCCACCTCCTTTTCCTTCCATCTACATTAGCGTTTGGCGTTTAATATCCTCTTTTTGAAGCATTCAGCGTGGATCAGTCACCGTTTTTGGTCTGTTTTTAAATATATATCCACTAGACGACGGCGCGAGCGATCAACCACAGCCGTCGGTTTATTTTCATTGTACAAAGGAATTGGCGTTTGAGAGAGGGGGAGGTCAGCATTGGGTTGTTTCTTGATCTTGCATTTAATACCGCATACTATACAAGTTTTGTTCTTCATTGTGCTCGCTCGCCATTATCTTATTATCGTCTATGAGATGCACATGCAAGGAGGCTGGATATGACTACAAAATATCACCCCCGCCAGTGCAAGCCCCTTTTTCAATATTACCTCCCCGCCGCTCGTTCCAGTGCTTCTGTGTACTTCCGCCGCGCCATGGCCACGCGCTCTTCAGCCACCTCCAGTTCCAGACGCAGCGCTTCGACCTCGTCGTACATCACCGTTGTTGGCATGTCCGCGCTCTCAAGACGCACAGGCGGAAGTGCCGTCCGCGGCGAAACCCCCTCGTCCAGATCAAGATACGGCTGCGGCGCCATGGCGTCGAGCGGAAAATCAGGCACATCGAGCAACGGCGTCAGCGGCAACAAACACGGCGTATTCACACCCAGCCCACAATCCGCCACCGGCAACGACAGTGCGCTTCCCCCTTGCTCCGCCGCCACCACCATCCCCTTTTCTTCCCCCACCTCAACCTCATCCCTAACACTCCACTTCCTCCCCTGCCCCCCACTCCCCCTCTTCCGCTTCCTTCCCCCTCCCCCCTCCCTCGGCGCCCCCACACTCCCCCCGCCCTCCACCCCCCACCCCCAACTCATCCGCCGCACACTCTCCCCCGCCCGCCGCACATCCTCCACACTCAGCTCCTCCCCACCCCCGCCGCCCGTCTCCCGCACCCGCGCCACGTAATACGTGTTCAGCAGACTCCATGCGCGCTCGCGCTTTCCCGCCGTTTGGAGCGCTAGGTCGTGGAGCGCGCAGAGTAGGCCCGGCGCCCATGTTTGCGCCCCCCCGCTGCCGCCCGACGACGACGGCCGCGGCGCTAGGTGTGGCGGTAGGAGCGCTGTTGTTGGGGCCAGGGACCACGAGTGTTGGATTGAGGCGATGAGGGCGGCCGGTGTTGGACGGATTGTCATTTTTTTTTTTCGGATATGTTGATTGTTTTGTTTGTTTGTTGTTGTTGTTTTTTTTCCAGTCTTTGGTGTGTGCCGGCTTGAGTCTGGAATGCGGGCGCGCCCATATACGCTGTGCGTGGGACAAAGGGTGCTTGGAGGAGCGCATAAAGACGGAGTGTGGGCTTTGTTTGCGGGGTGAGACGGCTTTGTGGGGGGGTTTATTTGCTGGACATTGTTGCTTGGGGACAAATAGATGGGTGTGTCGGTGACTTCAAGCGTGTGTGCGTTTCAAAGGAGCAATGGTGAAAGTCGTGGAAGTAGGTTTCTGGTGAGATACTTGTTGTCCATTGTTCATGCCGCGCTTTGTGGCCTTGTTCGTCTCGGGTCTTGTTCTTCGCTGGTTGCTGAGAGACTGGCCGGGCGTTCATCGTCGGTGAAATGCATGGCGCCCGTGTCTTTTTTCGGACGCTGTGGGGTGTGGTTGTTAATATACGCACTCCGCGATGACAGACGAGTAGAGGCTTGATTCCAAGTGGGTGGGAGGAATTGGAATATGGTAGGTCGGGCGGAAAGCATACATTCACTTGGGCAGTTATGTATGAAGGGTGTTTGGAGTTTAACGACTGCAAAGGGACAACAACCACGATTGAATCTTTTCGCGGATTGCGTTGTGTACTCGGTTATATTGAGAAACTCGACGAGCTTGAAAAGCAACATGCATATCTTTTGAGTTACCGATTTGATATCATGACTCCGATTGCCATCCGTCAATCTCCGAAACCAGAGATACCCATCTCGACTTCCCCACGCCGATGCCATCTGCAAACCCGATATCGAACTCCATGGCACCTCCGATTCACAAGCCCATGATAAATGCTCCACCGCCCTCCAGTACGACTTCCTATCATCCCGCCTCCTAAGATATCCTCACACCCGCCCCCCAATTCCCTTCAAGATCCCCCCAAACAACCTCCGCTGCGCACCCACATCCTGCGCCCCCATCTTCCTCTTCTCCTCACCATATGTAGCTGCAGAGTTAGCTGCGACAGCGGCAAGCGACGCCGGCGTGTGCTGAGATTGCACAGGGAGAATGGTGTTAAACGGTGTGTGTTGTGTGCCCCTCGGCTTGGATGTGAGCGGTCTCGAGTCTGTTATTCGCGATGCGAGTGGCACAGAAGCACTATGTGTGCATGGCATTGATGGTTTTGCGAGGCGTGCTGCGCCGGTATGTGCGCTGGATGCATGGGAAAACGGACATGCGAGCTTCCAGCAGAGGCCGTGTTGTGCGATGTTTCGGCACGGGATGCTTGAGCGGCGATCGACGCCTGGAGCTGAAGTTTGGTGGTGTGCTGTGTTGGCAGTGGCTTTCGCTAGGCCTGTGGATGTATGTGAAGCTTGTTGGATGAGTGCGTTGTCGTGGCTGAATTTGCACTTGTGGCCAGATCCGCAAAAGCCTTTGTTGACCATGTTGCGGCATGGTATGGGAGCTTGTCGACTGCTATTGTCGAGGCCCTGTTGGCTATTGTTAAAGCCTTGTTGTGTGGCTGAAGGTTTGCTCGTGGTGGGAGGGAAGGTGATTCGAGTCGATCGTGGGAAAGTTGGGGCGGGACGTGGAAGGACCTGCGTAATGATTGGATCTATATCCATATCCGAAGAGAGTGACTCTGTATCTGCAGTTGGCATTGCAGAACTGAAGACTGTGTATGTGTTTTGTTTTGACCATGGCGTTGAATCTGGCTGGAGACTCGTATTTTCCACCGTGAAGTTGGCATTGAAGGGTTGTGGTTGAGGCGTCGATGGTAGATTGGCCTTCACAGCAAGGTTGTTGTTAGTGAAAGGATGCTTCTTCTCAGCAGAGCCCATGGAAGTATACGTAGTGTTGCTCCCAATAGAGGAAGCAAGACTCTGATCAAAAACAGAAGATTGCTGACTCGATGCCGGAGACCCAAAGGACGAAGCCAAAGTCTCCTGTCCTCCTGCTGAGGCAGGTTGCCGGACCTGAAGAACATCCTGCAACATAGCGCAGACATGATCTACGGTTGACTTCAGTCCCGCGAGTGGCGTTCCCTCGTACAGTTCGAGACCGGTCTTCAGCCGATTCATGGTCGTGGGGCACCACCCCGTAGCGACGACTTCCGGCACAGTGGCACCGCGAAATTGCAGGGTGACGAGGAGTATGCGAACCACGAGCATAGTCTCGAGCTCGAAGCTCAAGGCTCGGTCAGGGTCCATGATGAACTCATGTGGGAGGACTTTTGCGATGAAACCGCCGTTCTCATTCCACAGCTCTGTCAACCGCGTGAGGCAGAAGTGCTTGTCTGGCAGTGACTCAACATTGCTATTGGTCAAGGCGCCTGTATCCGACATGGAAATGAGTCGGTGGAGGTTGGCTAAGTTATTCTCGCCAGTGGTTTGCATGTTTTTGCGCTTTATCTCTTCCTCTTCGCGGCGTACTTGCTCCTCGGAGTCGGCTTTGCGCTTCTCATTCTCCACTTTCATATTCAAGGCGTCTTCAACTGCCTTCTTCGTATCTTCTTCGGATTTCCTTTTCTGTGCGGCGAGTAGATCTTTGCCGCGTTGCGTGGCGGCGATACATTCTTCTTCTTTTGCGCGAAGGCTATCGCTGTATTGTTGTTTCAAAGCAATGATTTCTTGATCCTTTGTGTCGAGCTCAGCTTTGTGGCGCTGCTCAGCTGCTGCGTGTGCTTCTTCCTTGTCTTGTTTGGATTGAAGCTCATGCCGGAAGCGGCGATGAATGGCAACAAGTTCTTCATCCTTTTGAGCAAGCTCTTGCTTATGGCTTGCCTCAACGTTGACTATCTTTCTCTCCAGCTCTTCCTGCAGTTTAGGGGTGACCAACATCGGGCCTGGCTGGTATTCTGATATATCTTCGAACTCGAGATTCGGCGTTAGTAGTCGTACGACATTGTCGATCTTGACAGCAAGGCTAGATATGAGCTTGAGGTCGTTAGAGGCTCGGATGATGTCGCTGATATCGCAAAGTGTAGTAGTCGATAGGCCAAGGTAAGGAATCATGCCGTTCCATGTTTTGTCATGAACAAGGTGTTGATAAAGACGGTCAACGCGACTTGCCAATATCCCAAGTTCCTGTGAATCAAGACTGATACGTGTCTCCATAAAGGTGTAAAGAAAGTTCAGCTCGAGGCGAATGCGGGTATACTGGGCCGTGAATAGGGCAGCAATGTGGTAGTTATTCTCCTTGCTACTCTGCGCGCGTTGAGTGAGGCATCGTACTGCCCTACTTGATTCCATGATCTTTTCGAACGTGACCCCTGAGGCGACTTTCTCGAAGAGGTCGAGGGTGTCGCCCATAAATGTTTCCTTCTCTTTCTCGCTCAGAGGAGCAAGGCTGCACTCTCTCCGGCGACGCACTTCGGTATCCAAGCACATGGCGGCGGTGCGCTTGGGGCTGTTAGCCTGGTATGTAAAGAAAGCCTAGTATTGTGTACCTTGAGGTCATATTGCGACTCGTCTGAGCGGATTCTTTTGGCTGCTCGTCCTTCTTGTCCTCGTTGTCCTTCTTTGGTACTTGAGTCGTTGTTCTATTGGCGGGCATTAGGAATTGACAGTAGGACATGAGGTGTCAATGGCTGTGCTCACCTCTTCTGAGTAGTCAGCAGAGGCAGCGAGACGTTTTCTCTTGGTGGCCGATCTCGATTGTCCAAGAGAGTTTGCACCGGAAGCATGATTGACGATGGGTGCGGCTGTAGCCGAGGCCTTTTTGATAGGAGACTTTGTCGTCATGGTAGGCAGCTTGCTCTCGGCGATGGGCATGAAGGTTTTCATTTGCAGTGCTGCGGGGATATCGCAGTAGGTAGGGCAATTGAAAGAAAGTGGGAGTGTATGGGTGAGGAGAGAGCAAAATTATGGTGCGCTGGGGCTGTGACGTGACTTTGCGGAGAGAGGCATAGTGACGTGCTAGCCTGTTTCGGTAACGTGAGTGAAGCGAAGTGAATGTTGAAGCAGGCGTGAAAGTTGCGCTGAGATGACGAAAAAGTAGGGAACAATAGTATAAGATTGTTGTTATGCAGTAAATAGGGACGGGCATGGTGCACTCAGGGGACAAGTGTTTGCTAGTATTGTTTGTTCAATTCTCAAGTGTACAGGAGAGCAACAATGCGTGCAGGCGAAATCGGTACTGTATGTTTTGACGTGACAGGTGACGGCTTCTTCCCTACATTTTCCTATCATTTCAAACGATGGAGTAATTCGAGGAGAGTGCCTACTAGCATCACGCTGGCGCCAAGCCAATGTCGGCCAAGTGTTCTTCCGTGCCGGCACCTTTAAACGGTTCTGTATGGTGAAATATAATTATATCATGTTCCTAATCCGTCCTCATATCCCCTACTCCCAAAAGTCCCTGCAGCCTTCTCGAGCAACAGATCGGAGCTCGAATGGCTGCTCGCGTCCAACACCGAAAGAAACAACGGTTGTTCCGGGCTAAGTAGAATTATCTACGGTGAAAGAATAACTGTAACCATGTATTTCTAAGAGAATGTGTAGTGAATGTACAAAAGCTTAGGTTTTGAGTTTCATGCTTCGTTATCGAGTGGCTGTGGAGATGTTCGGTGTGAACTTTCTGGTTCTTTGGTGGGTTTGGTGGGCTAACCATTCGCTTGTGGAGTGTGTTATGTGTATTGATTGCCAGGCCGGTTCAGTGAGGGCTGCTGAGTAGACCCTGCGACTACCGTGACCTTCTAACAATGCCCCTCGCAAAGTTCCTCTCGTCGGCCGTCAAGACCCAGTGGATACCTGATTCACCTGTCTTGTCTCCTATCGCACTGGACGTGTGTGATAAACGAACATTGCTTGCAGATTGCTTCAAGAAAGTTATGGAGAGAGTTATTTCATGGATCGTCGCCTCTCATGATTGGTTGCTGCCCCGTAACAACCGAACTGCTCCGTAGTATTAGTTGAGTATTTCTTTGCCTCGATTCTCGGAGGCAAAACCATCCAAGTATGGAGGCGCCAAACCAACCAAACATGCTACAAGGACAGAACCGCTCGGAAGCCTATTCCAGATATGCAATAGGTGGGGATGTGGATGTGGTCGGGATAGGGGCTTGGGCGGCGGTCTTGGCACGGCATCACCTCGGTCACAGAGCGCCGCCGATCCGGGGAAGTGGTTGTGCCTGTTGGGATCCGGCACGTGTAGAAACAAACGGCGGATGGCCGGGCAGCCATCCACCAAGCGATCAGTCCAATGCCGGCGTGGTAGAATCGACGTCTTCAAGATGCGCAATCCCGTTGCGTGCGTCTCGTGCCGGACGGCCAAGCAGCGCTGCCTCAACAACCAGGACGGCCAGGCGTGCGAGCGGTGCAAGGCCAACGCAAGGTCGGACCTGTGCGAATATCCTCCGCCAGGGACAAGCGCAATCCATCGCAGGCCCAAACGCCCGCGACCATCAGAGGGCGCGGGCGACACGCCGCCAGGAGCGACATTCCACCCCAATGCGACGCACGCTGGTGGTCGCCATGACGCGGGCGTGCCGAACGGCCTCAGCGGCCTCAGCGGCCAGAGTCCCACCAATGCCGCTTCGTACGCGCCTTCGCCGAGCGCGGCAGCGGCGTCGCCCTCGACGGTGCTGGACGGCCTGGACCCGCTGGACCTGTTGACCGACGAGGTCAAGAACAGCTACCTGCGCTGCTCGTACAAGTGGAGCTTCCACCACACGCCCACGCTGCTGCTGCGGATACGCGACCGCACGCTGGAGCCATGGATGGCCTGGGCGATACTGGCGCTGGCCATACGGTATGTCTGCCCAGCAGGCCCTCTGCTCTCGCGCGTTCCCCCGCCCCCGCTAACGCCCCCGCAGCTTCGTCAAAGACCCCCCGCCGCCCTTCCGCACCCAGACCGAGGCCAGCAACGCCTATGCCGCCCACGCCCGCCAGATTCTGCAGTCCGACCTCGAGACGCCCAGCGTCAGCCGCGTCCAGGCCCTGCTCATGCTGACTGGCCATGACTGGGGCGCCGGCAACGGGAGGCGGGCCTGGATATACCTGGGCATGGCCATTCGCCTGGTCGAGGTCATGGACCTGACCCAGGAGCTCAAGGGGCCGCGCAACCGCATGCCCACGCGCGAGGAGTTCATCGAGGCCGAGGTGCGGCGGCGGACCGCCTGGACCTGCTTTCTCATGGACTCGCTCTTGAGCGGAGGCAAGGGCCGCAAGCGCTCGCTGACCGCCGCCGACATGACCATCCAGCTGCCCTGTGAGCGCGAGGCCTTTGTCTTTGGAGAAGCCACCTGCACCGAGCAGCTCGACAGTACCGTGCGTATGCCGCCCGTCACCCTGCCTGTAGGCGAGATTGGCATCATTGCATACAGCATGCGTGCTGCCAACATCTGGGGCAAGGTTGCGCGCTGGGCCTGCTCCAACGACTTCAAGGCCGAACTGCCGTGGTCGCCGGCCTCTCAGTTTCAGCAACTGACATACGAGCTTGGTCGGTGGAAGAGCTCGCTTCCCCGCCGGCTGCAGTATGATTTATTCTCGCTCCACAGCCACAACGCAGTCGACCAGGGCCAGGCCTACTGCTACATGCACTGTATCCACTTCATGAGCTACATGTTCCTCCATCGCGCCTATCTGCCTGTCTTGGAGCCACAGCAAAACGGCATAGCTGCGGACGGGACCCCAAATTCGTTTGAGCTGCACAAGGACATGTGGAAGAGCTGGCAGCAGACGGCGCGCAAGGAGCTCTTCAATGAAGCTTTTATGGTGCTGGAGATGCTTGAGGAGATGCGTACATTCGGCGTTTATTTCCTTCGTGGATTAGTGCCGTGGATAGGCTTCACAATCTACACAGCCGTCGGTGTCATGCTCTATTGCTATAACTTTCCAAGTGCGGAGGATGATCCACGGGTGCAGAAGAAGGCGCGTGGGTGCGTTATCACCGGCTGCACCTTTTTGAAGGAGATGAGGCAACAATGGCCAATGGCCGAGACTTGGGTCAGTATCAGCCCTACTCCACCACTGGTTCAAGACTGACCGTTCCAGTTTGAAACAATCAAGCGAATGCAAGCCTACTATCGATCTAGTCAGGATTCCCCGGCTTCACCGGAAGAGCGAAAGGTTTTGCAGCGATCCCTGATTGACTACGGCGCACTGCAGCCGTCGCCCGTACAGAAACCAGGTGAAAATGGGAATACTTATGACATGCCAATCGTGAATTCCGCGTCTCCAGGCTCACTAATCCGCGAGGTACGCTTGTGTATCCTCCCCTTTTTTTTGCGTTAGCTAACACATGCGCAGCCCAAGTCCATGCATGCCAACATGCGCGCCCAAACATTGCACAGTCCCCCTTCAAACGCCGCAACACCGAGCGCCTACGCATCAGGATACAATTGGAGCACTCCAAACACACCACTACCACTCGAGGCTGACGAGGCTTTCAATCTTGACCACTTCGACCTATCAAACACCGAAATTGAGGAGATGATCATGAACACTACACAGGATTTCTGGGCCAGTTTCCCAGGTGAGGTCGGTTATCAGTGATGCGGTATTTGTATTCTTTGCATGACTCTGTAACAATTACGTTGGTGTACGGTATCTTAGGGCATATTTTCATAGTTTTTGTAGGATAAAGGGCTGTGAAGGATCAATGGAATCTATGTGGTTGGCGGTAGCCAATAGCACGACAGGCGTCTCATCCGAGGCGGCACATCCGGCGTTTCCCGTTTCCCCACTGCTTTCCGACTTCCCCTCTGACCCCACTCCGCTGACATACTCGAAGGTCCGATAAGTAGTAATAAAATAACAAGCCAAAGAGCAAGTAACAGGCAACATACATATCGGGTCTAATACTGCCTTATTCATTGGTGCAGACGCGACTAGCTTCCGACACCGGCCGCGGATTAATAGTCAGCAGTATGTGATTGACAGACCACTCGTCTCCCAGTCTATAATCATTGATCCAACATCAAAACCTCCCATCTGATCTCCTGAAACTAAAACACACCAATCCAATCACGACCACACCGCTAAAATGGGCGTCTTCTACGAAACCATACCCGATTCCCTAAAACCATGGATTCTCCAGCAACAAATGCTCTGGGTGTACACATCCCCATCCCAACCCCAACCCCAACCTCAAACTAACCCTCCCCAGCGGCACCGCCCCCCTCTCCCCAGACGGCCACATCAATATTTCCCCCAAAGGCGGCCAAAACTTCGGCATCATCTCGCCCACGCAATTCTGGTACATGGACCTGACGGGCTCGGGCGTCGAAACGCACGCCCATCTACACGAGCCCGACAACGCCCGCATCTGCGTCATGTTTATGGCGTTCACGGGCGCGCCCAAAATCGTGCGGCTCTGGGGCCGCGGCACGCCGCTCGAGCACGGCACGCCCGCCTTCCAAGCCTTTGTCGCGGCCAACGACGTGCCGCTGATCCCGGGAAATCGCAGCGTGATTCTCGTCGACGTCGATCAGTGCGCGACGTCGTGCGGGTTTGGCGTGCCGTTTTACGATTTCAAGGGGTTCCGCGGCACGCTGGAAGATACGTGGGCGAAGCGCGCGGTGAAAGCGGAGAAAGGGGAGGAGCAGGATAGTATGGATTATTACTGGGCGTTCAAGTCGCAGCTGAGTATTGATGGGTTGCCGGGGATGAAGAGGGGGTATGAGTATGCGAAGAAGAAGGGCGTTGAGGCAATGAAGAAGATGGTTGGGAAGGCGGGGGAGCGGGCTAAGAGGGGGGTTGCGCTTGGGCAGAAGGAGAAGATTACGGTGGTGCATTTGCTTGTGGCGTTGTTTTTGGGCGTGGTTATTGGGGGCGCGTTGAGTTTGAGTGTTGTTACGCCGGAGAGGTTGGAGGTTTTGAGGAAGAAGGGGGAGTTGTTTTAAGCGTGGTGCTTGGTGTGTGAGGGAGAGTGTAAGGGAGGGGAGGTGTTGCGTTAAGTTCGTCATTCGCATATGTAACGCACCGACATACCCAGGTAACTGTACGCCTATCAGACATGGCTTTATTGACACATTTGTGCTAGATTGTTGAGTATTGCAACCTTGAAATAACCCCAAGGGCGGAAATTCATCCCGTAAATCATACTTCAATCATCATCGTCATCACTATCGCCACCCTCATCACCACTACCAGCTCCTGCCACTCCCGCTACAGCAGCTATAACATTCCTCGATGCCGCAACAAGACCCAAAGCCGTAGCAGCAGCCTCATCAAATTGCGCCGCTGCAGCAGTACCAAGCCTCGCCGCAACGAACTATCAACGCAGCCCTCGCAGAGAAACGTACAACTCAACGAACTGGCATTAACCACAGCCCCATCCCGCAGCGGCCACACGCTAAACACGCCAGCTACTTCAGGCGGGCCGTCTTCATTCGTTGCTTGTTTCCCCCCATGTCGCCCGCGAGGCCCCATTGCGCCCCAGCCTTGTCCATCGACAAGGGAAAAGGTAAGCCGACCTATGAACGATCCTGCAGCCCCCGGCCGGCGGGGGCTTGAAGCGGCAGTGCAAAAGCGAAGCTGGGTGATGTGTGCGCGCGCCGAAAAATCGTTCCATGGGGAGACCGGTTTTTTGGTTGGCGTAAGGGCTTGGAGACATGGTGGGCGGAGGAGGAGGTGGGGTTATCGTTGTCTTGGGCCGGTGTGAGGGGTATGAGTGGGCATGTTAGAGAGGCGTTGAGTGGGGTTGGTTGGATTGGTTGTGTCGCTGGACGAGAGAGGCATGGTGTTGAGTTTTGGGATTCACTGGGGCCGGGGGGGGGAGGCAATAGAGGCTCTTTTTAGTGAAAATACGGGATTGAAGTTCTTGAAATTGTGCTTGATTCTCAGGTACTTGATTGTGATTCCTTGTAAATAGGCAAAAAGATTTGACCTTGAGCCTGAGGCAGTCAAACAACCAAGTCAAACTGGTAGTAGCGCATCTAACATTTGGGTTAGCCCGCCTTGGCTGCCGTGGGTAAGGGATGGAACTTTTGTCGTATATGTCACAAATCCACAACCGTTCCGCATCCGCAGATTGAGAACCACGCAAATATTCCTTTAAGGTCTCTGTATGTCTTCTTTACAGAGTCTTTAACTTAGTCATCGCTTAGAGTTTACCCAAAAAGGCCAGGGAGTAGCATAGTACCATGCCACGTATTTCCTCCAACAGTAGTAAGCGGAACTATAAAGCCTACTTTACCTTCTCTTTTATTGAGTTCGGAAAATCTTGTGTGCTTGATAGTGCGGCATCCCGGTGCGTTCTATAACTATAGGTTGTAGATAGTTGATTGATAGCTCCGAGAGATGTAATAGTCCTAAGACTCAATAAACGCATAGTGGCTACTGCGTATAAGGGCAGAGGTAGCTTCAACAGTGTCTGGAAGAAGTTGATGTAGGCATAATTTAACAAAAGAAGAGAAATGCTTAAAGCATAAAATAAAAGATATCCTGTTATAAGTAAATACTCTGCCCTTAATATAGGTGATAGAGTATAGAGATAGAGAAATATCGCCTAGGACTTTAGACTGTAGGGGTATGCCTTGTGCTAAGGATAGAATCTAAGTGGTATATGTATCTTGTAGCTCAGCAGGAGATAAGGTGCGTAAGCAACGGCGCGGTAATTATTGCTGACTAGTAGCCGCTTACTATTCTCGTTGTTTATATGTTGATAGTTTATGGGGCGAGCATAGCGTAGATTACAATATACCGGGGATTACCCTTGCCGTGCCGCTATATATTATGGTTTGCAAAATGTTGGTACCACTATTCCTGGCGTATATGCAGGTAGGATAAGATATACGCCTAGAAAATTTCTACCTTTCCTAATTCGGGTGGTAACAATACTTCGCAAATGACCTATTATGACTAGTGCTAAATAAAGCTCTGCCTCAACGCCGCAACTACTGCGCCGCCTACACGATTCGCCTTGACACTCAATCCCCGTAACATGGTACGTGACCACTACTTAGCACATCACAATTAGGTACCTCTCTGATCCTACTATGTCAAAATGTTGCCACAGTTCGCCTGCAATTTAGTTGCAACGCTGTCCTACCCGCCCTGGAAGGAGGAATTAGACTGGGGTCTCTATACGACAATGGACCGGGAGAGGCGCATTCCCTTTCACTCTTATGTCCGGCCTAGTAATGTCGCAACGCGTATACTCCGACAAGTCTCCTTGTTCCCGCAGTTCGGCAGACTTCCAGCAGAGCTCCAACTCCGTGTACTTACTTTCTGTCCTCCTCACACGCTCTTCTGCGTGATGCATGTATCGTCTACCCTCCGCACCGAAGCCTCCAAGCTCTTCTGGGCAACTCCCAATGCGTCTTTTCTTGTCGAGGCGAGCTGGCTCCTAGACGGCGGCTACCCTGGCTTCACTCACTGGGATGTCTCTTTTCTATACCACGTCCAGAAGCTCGAAATTGAGTATCGTTGTGGACTAGATAATACTATCTGCCCACGTAAAGATGAACGATTCTCAGTTCGACAAGATATGATAACAAGCTTTTGGAAGAGCTTGAGACGGAGATGTCCAAACACGAAACGAGTTGTACTCAACCAGAACTAGGTGACTCCATCATGGTGGGAAGACACGGAGCCTGTAGCGCTGCCACTGCGGATGCTTATTAGATCCTGTCCACCTGGGATTGAAGTCGCCGCTTTCTTCCTGGAGAAGAGTTTTCCTGTCAATACAAGTATTATAGTCCCGCTTACGAAGAAATGACAACGATCGCTCTACCAGCCTGTGTTAGGAGACGGATGGGCTAAAGATCACCTACTCTGGCATGACACGACGATTCTTATGCCAACAAAGTCATTCAGCGGACCTGCTGGTAAGTGGCAAAGATTCAAATACGAAACCGATAGGCTTTAATACCTAAAGTCCGGCCTCTGGCCTCTAATGATTGAGGCTTTATATCGCTACTATTTTGGTAATAGGGGGCAGGGATCCTTTACCTGCCCACTACCTAGTTGTAACGCATATTTTGCCAAATCTAGAGAGTGGACAATCCACGCGGTAGAGTGGCATTGCCAAGGATGAGGTCCATAGGACTCTTTGGCCTTCTTACCCGATGAATTAATAACTGTTTTTACGGAGCGAGCGAACGCCCTTGAAGAGACATATAGAAGAATAGGTGAGCAATATAAGAAGTTTCGTAGAGACTGGAATGAAGGCGGTGGGCAGAAACAAAGAGAAATAGAGTGCGGTTGGATAGATCAGTTGGAGAATGATGCAGATTGGGATACAGGAAGAAGGCAGCGGAGAGTATGCTTTGGATATAATTCTTAGAGCGGATGAGCCCAACAAGGAGCGGCTACTGTTATTCATGACCTATGGTGCACATAGAGAAGTCGAAGATTCTGTAACGGTTCGCCGGCTATGGTACCTGTTAGCGGACTTACCTGGGTGCGCAGTAATTGCAATTGGAGTGCAACGTGAATGGATGCAGGTGTTGGGTTGACCGTCAATAGGACAAAGTACAATAATAATTCCAAATCGCGGATGTCAAGAGTATATCGCTCTGGGTTAAAGATTAGGATTGACGATACTATCCTAATAATGCGCATTATGTTGACTATATACTTTATAACTTAGTGTTATGCTTAGCACGAAGTTACGACTTAGCGATTCGTATTTCGCTAAGTGCTAAGTTTAACAACTTAGTAATTTGCACTTTACTAAGTACTAAGTTGTTACGTGTCTAAGTTATATTCTACGTCACTACCCTATACAAGTCCCTTAGACTTATAGCCTATTAGTATATTACTCCTTAGTAACTTAGGTTCTATTAGTTTAAATCTATATATAGGGTTGTAACCTATAATACTATCTCCCCCTCTATATTCTTTAGGGCTAGTATTATTCTACTCTAATACTAAGTTATTAGCTTATCTAATCTATATAATTTCTTCTAGCGTAATCCTTATACCTTCTCGTTCTACTATTAATAAACTTGCGTTAGTTACTCGTATTTATTAGAACAGTATAGAATTTATGCCTTGTCCTTACTATTTATCTAAAGGTATTTACTGCGTTGTATCCTAAAAAGATAGTAAGGTATATATAGTATATATTAATACTAACGTATAGTATTATTATTCTAATCCTAGGGTATCTATAGCTAAGTATATATATTTAATTATAATTGTTGTACCTAGACTTATATCTTCTAGGGTAAGCTGTTAACTAGGCTTAAGATAAATTATCTACTTAGATTGCTATTACTAAAAAGGCTTAGTAGGAGCTACTTAATAAAGTAGTAAAGAATTAGGCCCTTCTTACGTACCTTTATAAGTTAAAGGACTATAACAATAAATAGTTCTCTACTTAATCTTATACGCTTAAGGCTAAGTTAGATATTCTAGAAGCTAAGGAGGCGTATTTATCCTCTCTTTAGAGATCTCTTCTTATTACTAGTACAACCTCTTCTAATATCTCCCTATCTATTCTATATAGTGTTTATCTTCTAGGAGACTTTAATAGGTTTCTTAGTTTACTATAAAGTAAGTTACTTAATTTTAACTTTAGAAGTTCTTTAGTAACTTAGAGTAGTTAAGGTTTTCCTCTAGTTCCTATATATACTCCTATAGTTTTCTATCTTTATCTACTCCTAACTACTTAACTAGGTAGTAGTTTTTTCTATTTTAGAGTTAGTATCTTATAATTTCTTAGGCTTTATATTCTTCTTATTCTCTATATATATTAGCTTTGTAGACTATTAGTTTAGTATTCTATAGTACTTTTTCTAGTAGTAAAATATAGAATATAGAGTATATCTTTATTCCTTTAGGTAGTTTTAATCTATATATAACTAGTATTACCTATTTCTTAATTTTATATAGTTTAATCTTTATATAGTCTAATTTTAAACTTAGTCTTTTAGTCTTAATATTCTTTCTTTATAACTATACTTTTTCTCTCTCTCTAAATTAGAGTTCTTCTTTATATTTTTAATTATAGTATCTTACTATCTATTTCCTTAGGAATTTAGTATTTTCTTTTAGTTATTTATATATATCCTTAATTCTATCTATAATCTTTTATCTTTATAAGTTCTATATTCTTATATTCTATAGTATCTAGTATATAGTTAGCTTAAATCTATAGTTTGTAAAGAATAGTAATATTCTTGTTACTACGTTCTTTAAGCTATTATAGGCTAGTTATACTATTAGTAGTAGTATTACCTAATTGTTTTAGTTGTAATTAAGGTAGTATCTTAAATATTATTTAACTATTTAGTTTATTTATTCTAATTATCTATCTATTTATAGGTAGTATCCTATAGATATACTATATTTAATTCCTAGTAAGGATATTATTGTACTCTATATATTAGATATAAATCTAACGTCTCTATTAGTAATAATCTTATCTAGTACTCTATATTATCCTATAACTAAGTCTATAACCTAATATATAGCTTCTTTTATACTACTCTTTTCTTTATATAGTTAGAAGTATGTATACTTTATTAGTTTATTAACTATTATTAGAATACTATTATATTCTATTCCTAAGATTAGGTCTCTTAACTTTAGTAGTCTTGTAATAAAATCTATTATAATAACTCCTTATAGTTATTTTAGTATTTCTACTAGTTATAGTATTTTATATAGTATATATCTATTATATTTATTTCTTTAGTATTCTATATAGTTTCTTAGTACCTATATTACTACTTGTCTTACCTTAGGTATATAGTAGTCTCTTATTAGTCTTTCTAAGGTTTTCTCTATTCTCTAGTAACTATATACTAGTAATTTATAAAATTATCTTATAAATTCTTATTATATTTTAGCTAGTATATAGATTTGCCTATATTCTATTTAGAATCTATTTTCTATTTCTTAGGTACTTAGATCCTTCTTAGTTTCTTCCTTAATCTACTAGTCCTATTTGTTTCCTATTATTTCTAGATTTATAGCTACTTTAGGTTTATTTATTTCTAAGTATCCTTCTTTATTTTTAACTAGTATAGTTCCTTTAGCTTTAACTTCTTTTTGTAGGTCTAGTCTTCTACTTAGTATATCTATAAATATATTTTCTAATCCCTTTATATAGATTATATTAAAGTTAAATATTATAAGGTACTCCTACTATCTAGTATATTATTGTATTAGGTCTTTATTTATTATAAATCCTATTAGGTTCTTATAATTAGTATAGATTTATATCTTGTATTTAGCTCCTTATAGATATACTCTCTATTATTTAAGTACTTTATATATTACTAGTATCTCCTTATTATAAATAGAGTAATTTATTTCTACTTCTATTATTTATTTTAAAAAGTATTCTACTAGGTACTTATTTCTTGTAGTTAGGTCTTCCTATTATAAGGCTATACTATATACTAAGTTTAATACGTCTATATTAACTATTAGTAGTAATTCTAGGTTAAATATTCTTAGAACTAGGTCTTCTCTAAATTTTTCCTTTATAGCGTTAAATACCTTCTTATATTCTTCTATCTATTTAAAGAGTATATTTTTCTTTATTAGTCTTATTAGTAGCTTTATAAGTTCTAACTATCTTATTATAAACTTTTAGTAGAAGTTTATAAGTCCTTAAAATTATTAGATCTCTATAATATTCTTTAGTATTAGCTATCTAATTATAGCGTCTATTTTTACTAGGTTAATCTTTAGTTATCCTAGTTCTATAATAAATCCTAGGAAATTAGTTTTCTTTATATAGAATTTGTATTTCCTTATTTTAAGAAATATTTAGTTTTCTACTAAGAGTTCTAGTATTTTATATACGTATTTTACGTAATCTTCTTTATTCTTAGAAAATATTAAGATATTATCTAGGTATATAAATACAAAGATATCTAGGTATTCTTATAATATTATATTAATCCTTTCTTAGAATATAGCTAGTATATTAGTTAATCTAAAAAGTACAACTTAGTATTTATATAATCTATATTATATTCTAAATACTATTTTCTATTTATAGCCTTTTACTATTTAAATTTAGTAGTAGGCGTTCTATATATTAAGTTTTGTAAAGATTTTAGCTTTACTTATCCTATCTTATATCTTATCTATATAAAGTAAGAGATATTAATTCTTATTAGTTATTGTATTAGTTCTTCTAAAGTTTACGTAAAATCTCTTCTCTTTTATTCTCTTTTTATCTATAAAGAGAGTTCTATAGGCTACTAATAAGCTTAATTATCTTATCTATTTATTTTAGAGTACTATCTTAATATACTCCTTTTTAATCCTTACTTTATCTTCTATTTTTTAATAGACTAGGCTCTATCCTATAGTTTTACTTTCTTCTAGTTCTATCTTTAGGTCCTATAGTTTATATATTAGTTAGTAGTTCTCTAGTTCTATTAGAGGTTCTTCTTATTTCTTATATTCTTCTAGAAACTTTTTTATATATCTTTCTATACTTACTTATAATATATCTTATTTATATATAATTTCTCCTATTTTCTAATTAATTTAGGAGTTTACTATTTCTAGCTATAGTATTCCTAGTATTATATCTTAGTATTTATTAAGTTAAGTTACATCTATAATTAGGTTTTAGATCTCTAGATCTTATACTTCTAGTATTAAAGGTTTAGTCTTAGTACTAACTAGTTCTTAAAATAGTAGTCCTTCTATTATACTTAATTATTATAAGTATTTTTTTAGTACTTATTATATACTTTATTATTCTATAAACTTCTTTTATATAAAGTTTTAGGTAGCTCTACTATTTACTATAATTTAGATTTTCTTTTTTTAGTAATAACCTTCTATAGTTATATATAGTCCTTTTATTCTTTAGAGTATTTCTTTCTTAAGCTAGTATTTTATTTTAACCTTTTCTCTTATATATTTTAGGTATTTATTTTATATATATTTATACTAAGGTTTTCCTTATATATATTCTATAGATAATTTATATCCTAGTTCTAATACTAAGTATCTTTTTTAGGTTTTTACTAGTTACTATCTATAAACTTCCTCTCTTTTAATAACTTTTATAAGGTTTTAGTTATTATTTCTTTTTAGCTATACCTTATTTATATTCTTAGGTTTCTTATATATCTAATAGCCTACCTCTATATAAGATACTTAAGTAATCTTATAATATATAGAGTAATTTAACTATACTCTTATATTATCTCCTACTCTATACTTATCTTTTCTTAGCCTATCTTATACTAGGATATAGTACTTTACTAGTTTATTCTATATATAGGTATCTTCTAGCTATTTTATTTTCTTTACTAATTAGGTCTATTCTTTTTATATAAGTATATCTCTTATAGCTACTATATTTATCTCTATTTAGTATCTAAAAGATATAATCTTTATTTCTTTTAGGAAGTATAACTTCTATTTATTATATACTTCTTCTATTCCTAATATTAGTTCTTATCTTAATAGGAATCTCTTATCTTATACTAGTTTCTCTAGTTTAGAGTTTTCTTAGCTCTCTATACTAAAATCTTTTTAATTCTTTATACTAGAGCTCTCTCCTTCTAAAGTATTCTTATAATCTTCTTTTATTATTTATAATAAGGTTAGGAGTCCTACTCTATAGGTTATTACTACTAATCTCTTATCCTAATCTTTATAAGTTTCTTCTACTTATTTCTAGACTTATTCTTTTATTACTACTATTCTATCTTATTTCTTTTATAGAAACTATCCTACTCTTTATTTTATATAGATATATATTAGGTATATATCTTTATAGTAGAATATCTAGTATAACTCTTAGTAGTTCTCTTAGCTAGCTACTACTTTCTCTTATAGTTCTTTTATATATTCTTTAGAGTTCTTTTTTATCTTATTTATTTTTAACTATATCTTTTTCTTCTTTTTACTTTAGTAATCTTTTATAAAGTAACCTTTCTTTCTATAGTTATAATAAGTAAGGTCTTTTTTACTTTCTTTCTTCTTACTTCTATAGTTTTTTATATAGTACCCTTTCTTTTTATAGTTATAGTACTTAAAGTCTTTCTTTTTACTTTTTTTATTAGTATCTAGAATTATTAGATCTCTTTAGTCTTAGGTATTTCTTGTTTCTCTATATTAGTTCTTTCTCTATTCTTAGAGTTTATTATTAACCTAGATTACTTATACCTTTATAGCCTTAAGTATTTATACTCTTTCTATTTAGATTATTTTATATTGTATTTTACTTTTTAGTTCTTCTTTAAACCTTACTATTAGAGCTAGTTTACCCTATTCTATATTTATAGATAGTTATTTAAATATAGATATATATTCTAGTACTCCTTTTATTTATCTTAGGCCTATAAGTTTTTCTTTAGCCTATCTTATAATATTAGTATCTCTAAATACTACTTTAAGTCTTTTAATAAATTATTTATAGTTACTAAATATTATTACTATTATTTCCTTCTACTATTTAGGTATATTAAGCCTATAGTCTAACTAATATAAGTTAAACTACTTTATTACTTTATCTTTAAGGTATATTCCTATATATATAACTTTCTTTTCTTCTATATTAAAGTGCTCTACTTATATATCTAGGTATAGTATTACTACTACTAGGAAGAGTTGTAGGTTCTTCTTTTCTCTATTAAACTTCTTAAGTTTAAGTATTTTAGGTAGCTTCTTTATTGCGCTTATTCCTAGGCAGCCTATAATACCTTTAATTCTTTCCTAATCTTTAGCTATAGCCCTTACCTAGGTTTTATTTTAATTAATATAACTCTTTAGTTTGTTGTTTTATTTAAGGAGATTCTTAATTACTATCTTTATTTATTTTCTATCTTTATAAAGACTTCTTAGGATCTTCTTAATATTTCTAAAGTCTATATTATCTAACTTATATATCTTAAGGAGTCCTTTTCTTATAGGTATAGCTATTGTTGTTGCGTAGCTTAGACTGTGCGCTGCTTACGCTTTACTCTCTAAAGCAATAATTGTTAAAGTATAATAGTTTACTAGCTATAGTACCTGTTAGTAGACTTACCTAGGTGCGTAGTAATTACAATTAGAGTACAACGTAAATAGATATAGGTGTTGGGTTAACTATTAATAGGACGAAGTACAATAATAATTCTAAATTGTAGATGTTAAGAGTGTATTACTTTAGGTTAAAGATTAGGATTAACAATGCTATCCTAATAATGCGTATTATATTAACTATATACCTTATAACTTAGTATTATACTTAGCACGAAGTTACGACTTAGCGATTTGTGTTTTACTAAGTGCTAAGTTTGACGACTTAGTGATTTGCACTTCGCTAAGTGCTAAGTTGTTACGTGTCCAAGTTATGTTCTACGTCACTGCCCCACACGAGTCCCTCGGACTCATAGCCTGTTGGTATGTCACTCCTTGGTGACTTAGGTTCTATTGGTTCAAATCCATGTGTAGGGTCGTGACCCGTAACAGATTCAGAACTTATGCCTTAGGCGTATTGTGTTCTGCAACTATACTGATTCGGGAGTGGCGAATTTAGAGAGCGAAACACATATACTCTCTGATTGGTGGCTAAAGACAGCAGCATGTTCTCCGCATTTAGCATATCCCCATAATCGATAGTCTACCATCAAGAGGCAGGTTGTACTGGTGAACTCTGACCATTCCTGTGGAGAGGTTCCATTCGTTCCGCTATCACAGGCGACTTGTTTGAAAACCAGCATTGAAAGGTGCAATTTGACGTCTGAGCCGGATTGAAGTTAATAATGAATATTCTAAAGAATGTATGAAAAGGGTCACGCTACGTGGCTATACTTAGACTGCCCCTTTCGCAGACGGTAAGGTGCTAAAGACAGTTTATCGCCCAAGATTCAAATTAGAAACAAAGCATTGAACTTGAAATTCTTGAAAAGATCATGTGCACCCTTGTAGTAATAGTGAGGGGTTGCCGAAGTAAGGATAGTTATCGGCGCCTAGTCCGATATCTCTAAGAACACTATACCCGCGGATAGCGCCATAGATCCTTGTAGTTCTCGCTGGCATATCGCTCGCTGCCATGCTAATTCAGGCCATCAGCAAAATGATCGCGAATTGCTACCTAGGCATGGTATTGCGAATATCGATTAGATTGTTGAACTCGCTGAAGTACTGCTTATTAATCCTGTAAAGTCAGAGAATCCAACGAAATTTGGAGCGCTAACATAAAAATAACAGCGTACATGTAGTAATCATTGGTCTGTTTTGAGGTGTTGTGAGCGATTTCGTGATTCAATGTGGTACTTCTGCTGCACACTGACTCTGTTCCGACTATTTCTCGCGCTAGAATTTTTGCAGGTCGTAACAAGGGGTTAACAAGTTTTGGTTGAAAAACTAGCATATATTCATCGGTTGTTCAATAATTGTTCCCGCGTTACCCCATAATCGTTTGTCCTTTGGGGCAATCCTATCAAGAACACCTCCCCTTAATGATTTGGAAGAAGACTTGAACTTGACACCTGTTCGTACGTATTGAATTATTGAATTAAACGTCCTTGAAAGACGTTTACTATGCTTAGAGTATCAAACATGTGTTTCTATTCTCTTTGTTGGATATATTTTAAGTGGGGTTCCTTCCAACACGTTTCCGACTCGCGCGCAGTCTAGTCAATATATGGTAGGTTTATATGCGCTTCATATTGTAGTACTACTGATGCTACTGCATGGGCTGTCATGATGGTTATCAGGGCTGCGGTAAGCTTTTGCACAGCACTCGCCAAGGATTTTACTGGACTTCTCCTCGCTCGATTTTTTCTCGGAGCCACTGAGGCACTATTTTACTCCGGTACTATCTATATCATCAGCAGTTTCTATACACGCGAAGAAATTGCTACGCGTATCGCTATTCCACATACGGGAAACATTGCGGCAACGGCATTTGCTGGTCCAATTGCGGCAGGGATATTTCACGGGATAGACGACTCGGCAGGTATTGCTGGTTAGAAGTGGTTATTTCTTTCGCAAAGCCTAATAATTGCCGTCATTGGTGTAGCGAGGTGGTTTGTCCTACCAGATTATCCCAAGACTACTCGGTGGCTTACACCCGAGGAACGTGAACTAGCCTACAATCGAGTTGAAATCGACACTACGGGCAATGCGGGTGAGACAAGCATCTAGAAAGGCCTTAGTCAAGCTGTCAGAGATGCGGTGGTGTGGTCGTTTGCTTCAATGGCTCACATGCACCTGGCTGCAAATGGGTTCAAGAATTTGTGAGTTTTATTGACAATTTTCGATCAAGGCTAATAGCTAAGCGCAGTTTCCTACCGTTGTGAAAACACTAGGTTTTGGCTGTACAGTAACTCTGGTTCTTACGTGCCCAACGTATCTGATCGCTGGTTTCATCACTATCGCAGTCTCCCGGTCGTCGGAGAAGTTCAACGAACGTACCTAGCACATTACAATCTCTAAGGCAATAGCTAGTGCTGCTTTATCGCAGCTTTTGCAACGTGAACCTAGTTGGCCGACATGTTGCTATGGTGATATTTACCATTGACGCTTACGGTGTCAATTCCTTGATACTCGGGTGGTGTGCTTCTTCTTTTATCTGGACACCATACCTTTGGGGCCCCAAAGTCGAACCAAGATCATTCCTGCACTTGCGGCAAGCGCTTCCGCGATGGAAAAAGGTCTCCACCTCGTCAACATTGTCTACAACCATCACCCACCGTCCATTCGTCTCGTCCCGCAGCTAGTTGCTAACCAGCCGCAGCATGTTCGCCTTTAGATCGCTCCTCCGCAGCAGCTGCAGCCAGTCTGCAATGTCTCTGTACGCTTCCTCGAACCGGGCCTACGTGCTGGCGTTCGCCCAGAAGGCAAAAATCTGCGGGCTCACATAGCGAATGCTGTGGACGTACTGTATGGCGAGCTGCGACTTGCTGTGGTCTATGAGTATACGCGACATCGACACAGCCTACCCCGCCCAGACCCACCGGCGCTGTAGAGCAACTGCTTCGGAGCGCCAATGCAAGTGGCTTAAGTTCGGCGTAGAGTTATTCACAAGCGCGACTGAATCGAAGGAATGACGAGGAGGTTGCGTACACGTAACGTCGGGGCAGCCGGGCAGGGGTTCGGAAATCACGTTGATGCGATTCCGGAATGGACTACTACAGGATCGCAACATCTTCGTCGTCGACGGAGATGTTATGACGGTAGCCCGCTACCATAAGTCACTGTCGCAATGGGACAAGCCGGAGATTGTCCTGCGTTTCCTACCGGCGCGACTTAGGCAGGTCATGGTCGTCTACCTAGCCTACCTGCAGCCGTTCCAAGAGTTCCTCAACGTGCAGGTGCTCAGCGGCAGCTTCGGCGACTAGGTGTGAACGGACGACCAAGGGCCGTGGGGCGCTGACCGGCTGATACGTGCTCCCAAACGAGAGACGGGCAAGAAACTGGGCGTCCCGCTGAACACGCTGAACTACCATCATACTGTGGTCGAGATTGGACGAGTGGTTATTGGAGATTCCCCCAGCAAAGGTTACCAGGACGAAGTCGGCGAAGTTGAGGAGGCGGGAGTAGGGGAGGATGAAGAGGACATCCTGGAGCCGCAGAATGCGCGGACGACAGCTGCGGGCACCAGCAACCATAGCGTTCCCATCGATATAGTCAAGCATCTAAGCAACCGCCCCGCCGAAGCATTCAGGCCGTTGAGCATAATGTGGTATCGCTTCCTAGGGCTAACCGGGACGTAGGAGGCACGGCAAGACACGTGGATCGCCAGCATCGATATAGGCGGGAGACAGAAGAGGCAGGTGCAAGACGAGGAAGATGAGGAATGTGGCCGTGCGACTTCCGTGCACCAAAGGCAGACACCTAGCCGTAATGAGAAAGATGCGGCTATTCGCAAGGCTAAGGGGACTAGAAACAGGTACCTAGATTACCTTGGTTTTGAGGGGTTATCTAAAAGAGCTTAGTCTAAAACAGGCAACCTGAAATGTGCGTGCGCGTAGACTACTAGGCAGGTTTTACGGAGGTTTTACGGCAAGCCAGCGTTAGAAAACGGCATTATAACCCCCCAAATTTGGAGGCGAAGAGGCCGTTGGATTGTTTAATTCGCTATTATGTATTAGAGACTCTAGGCGTATCGAGACATTACTAACTGTAGTAAGAAAAAGGCCTTAGGTATGCCTCGGGTACCCCGTTCAGGCGCCCTGTTTTGTGTTGACTATACTGTGTGCATTATAACTCCACCAACATGAAAGGATTGAAATCATTTGAGAAGATTAGTGAGATCATCTGAGAGCTTTTGAGAAGGTTGATGAGATTATAGTGTGAAACAATTGAAATTATTTGAGAGCGCTTGAAAAAGTTAGTGAGATTACAATATGAAAGAAGGGAAAGATATATAGTCTGGTATATTTCCATGTTGGATTGATGTCTTTCGAATCAACTAGCTACAACCAAACTCCGATCTTCTACGCACAAAACAAGACATCGATTCATCAAACTCCAACCAATCTAACTCGAAACCCAAGTTTCGACTACGTTCGTACTAAGAAAATGAAGTTCACACTTGTATGGTATACCAACTTTTAACACAAGATTATTTAATAACACATGCACATTAGGTTATCACCACTATTCTTAGCGTCGCTCTCGCGTCTCCAGTACCATCAGCAGAACCTGGTTCTGAGCTTGAGACTCGCGGATGTAAACTTAACTGGCCCAACTACCAAGCATGCTTCACCTCACAGACTTCTTTGTGCCCTACTAGATGCATAGGGTCTGGATGGTTGCAAAAGCCGGCTTGCCTTAATTCATGCATTCAAAACAGTGAGCAGTATTGCCGGGGTGTGTGCGACTAAGACAAGTTGTTACTTGTGAGGCGGCGGCGATGAGGATGATGGAGCTGTTCGGGGTGAAGTTTGTAGGAACGAGGCGGTTTGGTCTTCTGTATTTATTATCAGATTGCCATGGTTATTGTTGTCAGGGATTCTGCGATGGATTCAGGTGGTTACTTTTTCATCACCTACTACACTGTCCTTATCTATACGCGGCGTAGAGAGTTTTACCTGCTCTATACGCTTACTTTCTGTCATAGTGCCCTTAAATTGTGAACATAGTAGTGACAAGCTTATCCTCCACCCAACACTACATACCTTTCTATTTAAACTTAGGTTACATGTGCTTTACCTTGCTAGAGCATGAGGCTGTAGAGACGCAGTTATGCTCGAGCGTACACTGTCTATTGGTTCCTTTTCCCGGCGACTTGCTGACGGTGTAGAAGCGGAAGGTCTAATATTATAACAGACATCACACTTGGCAGCATTGGTGAAGCTACAGCCCGCGCCTTTGCAGAGGGCGCTGCTCTAACTATCATAGTGACGGGTCGTAATTTGACCAAACTCGCCAACGCCGTATAATCGCTCTCTTCTTCGTATCCAAAGACTCGCTTCCGTCTCCTGAAGCTCGACCTCACCTCTCTCAAGTCGGTACAGTAAGCAGCCGAAGGCGTATTCTTCGACTCGACGATCCCGCAACTAGACTTCGTTCATAGCAAATGCCGGTTTTAACAATTTCCTCCTGGTCAAGCTCCTCTATCCCAAGATCCGAGCCGCTACTAGAAGGAACGCCCCAGGCGAAACCCGCATCATAATGCGAAACCCGCACCATAATCGTAGGCGCTTTGGCCATTTCTCTCAGCCTGTCCGTTTAAGCGACTGGAATTAAGAGAGAGCTACCATGGAAGTGCCCGACAAGGAGAAGTAACTAAATTGGGCGGGTTGCGCCGCTATGATAGTGTTTCCCAGCGAGCCAAAGCTGTTTGAAGGTTATGTTGCCTACGGCCAATCTAAAGCCGCGAATGTGTTGCATGCAGTGCATCTCAATACTCTGCTTGAGGACGGTTTTCTCAGCTCCTCTCTTCTCGCTCTCTTTACGTCTCAGAAGCAGATTTCGGCTCGCAAGAGCTGCCTTTTAGCCTTCGCTTGGATAGTCGTTCCCCTATATTTGTTTATTTCATGGTTAGCCTAAAGAAATACTACGCTTCCGTTCAGATTTATGTTACTCCCTCCTGTCTTAAAGCTTATCCTAATCAATATTTCTACTCGTCCTCTGCTTAGTATAAACGGTGCTATCTAGCTGCAAAGACTATTAATTTTACAAATTATCTTTATAACACCGCGCAGCGGGTTTATAATTCAGTATTTTAGCTTTAGAACTAGAACTTTTTAAGTCTATATTATTAATAAGTCTTTTTTGCATTACTAAGACGATTATGTTGAACTAATAGTCTAAAAGGAAGGAGTCTAACATTCTTCCTGACAACGTCAAACTATCCTGCTAGGGAATAGCAGCCTAACTCCTCTAAGACTGCTAAGCCACGGCATGCGAACCTACGGCCCGCGAACCTGTGGTATGCGAATCTGCGGCATGCGAACCTGAAGCATCTGAACCTGAAGCATGCGAGCCTGTGACATGCGAATTGGCGGCCTGCGAACCTACGCCTGCGGGCTGTTCTAATAAAGAGGGAATTTGCTAGAAACGGTTGATCGACGATGCTTGTTAATCTGGAATAGAAAGCTGTTATAGAGGTTTGCAGCCTAAATCTAAGAGATTGTATTGGGAACTGGTAAGCAAGAATCTAGATAGTATTAATTGTTAAAGCAATGCACTTACTTTCTTTAGCTAGTTCTTAGAGTTAGAAGCTACAGCGCAGTGTTTCGCTAATTAGTAACGTGGTTAGCAAGCGAGTTGCGCACGCAAGCGAGTTGCGCACCCAACCAACTTTGCGCACCCATCTTATCTCATTGTATAATGGCTCCACGCTGTACGCGTCAATTGCCTTCAAACGAAGCAGATATCCAGATTGCTATCTCATCTATTAAATCAAGTCAAATTACAAGTAATCAAAAGGCAGCTAAAGTCTACAATGTTGTCAAATCAACGCTGCGTAACTGACGCGCTGGTATAACTGCCCGACGCGATTGCCAGCCCAACTTGAAGAAGCTTAGCTAGCTAGAGGAGGAGGTAATAGTTGAGTATATTTTCAATCTAGATTCTCGTAGTTTTACCCCAACTCTAGCTACTATGCGTAAGATAGCTAATAAGCTACTAGCTATCTATAACGCGCTACTAGTTAGGTAGAAGTAGCTAGCTAACTTTGTTAAGCGTACAGACAGTCTTACAACGCGTTTCAATTACTTATACAATAGGCAGCGAGCCTTATATAAGGACCTAGCTACTATAAGTAGCTGGTTTAAGTAGGTGCAGCGTACAAAAGCTATATATAGGATAGCTAATAAAGACGTCTATAACTTTAACAAGGCTAGCTTTATAATAGGTAAGATTATAACTTAGCTTGTTATAATAGGGTTAGAGAAGAGAGGTAGGCTAAAGGCTATCTAGCCTAGTAATTGTAAGTAGGTAACAGCAATTACTACAATTAACGCTGCTAGCTAGGTAGTCCTACTATTCCTTATTTTCGCTAGCAAGTACTACCTCTCTACCTAGTACAAGGAAGACTATATCCTACAAGACTAGGCTATTAGAATTAGTAATAATAGCTAGACAACAGACAAGCTAGCTATTAACTAGCTTAAGTACTTTAATAAGTATATAAAGAACTAAGTAGTTAGTATATATTAGCTACTTATACTTAATAGTTATAGGAGCTACTACTCTCTTAAGTTTAATAAGGTCTATAAAGAGAATAATATCTATACGCTCTATATACTAGCTTACTTATCTTACTTACTTTAGCCTCTTAATATTAGCTACTTCTCTCTATTAAAGAAGGTATATAGCTATTAGGTTAAGAGCTTAATCTAGAACTATATTAATTATATTACTAAACTTAAATTCCTACTAGCTTTCTATATAGCCTTTAACTAGGCCTTTATAAGAGTAAATATTTACTTAGCTTTTTAAGCTACTAGCTTTATTCTACTTTAGCTAGAAGTAGTTACCTTAAGACTTAATATTTAGCTCTATACGCCTACTCTAGCTACTCTAGCTACTTTACTAGAGGCTCTCTAGGTAGCTTGTATACTAAGTAATATATATAAGCTAGAGGCTTAGTTAATACTTATACGTAAGCGCGTACTATAATAGTTTGCTAGCTATAGTACCTATTAGTAGACTTACCTAGGTACGTAGTAATTGTAATTAGAGTACAACGTAAATAGATGCAGGTATTAGGTTAACTATTAATAGGACGAAGTATAATAATAATTCTAAATCGTAGATATTAAGAGTATATTACTCTAGGTTAAAGATTAGGATTAATAATACTATCCTAATAATATATATCCTATTAACTATATACCTTATAACTTAGTATTATACTTAGTATAAAGTTATAGCTTAGTAATTAGTATTTTACTAAGTACTAAGTTTAACAACTTAGTAATTTGTACTTTACTAAGTACTAAGTTATTACGTATCTAAGTTATATTCTACGTTACTACTCTATACAAGTCCCTTAGACTTATAGCCTATTAGTATATTACTCTTTAGTAACTTAGGTTCTACTAGTTTAAATCTATATATAGGGTTATAACCTATAATACTATCTCTCCCTCTATATTCTTTAGGGCTAGTATTATTCTATCCTAATACTAAGTTATTAGCTTATCTAATCTATATAGTTTCTTCTAGCGTAATCCTTATACCTTCTTGTTCTACTATTAATAAACTTGTATTAGTTACTTGTATTTATTAGAATAGTATAGAATTTATACCTTGTCCTTACTATTTATCTAAAGGTATTTGCTATATTATATTCTAAAAGGATAGTAAGGCGTATATAGTATATATTAATACTAATATATAGTATTATTATTCTAATCCTAGAGTATCTATAGCTAAATATATATATTTAATTATAATTATTGTATCTAGACTTATATCTTCTAGGGTAAGCTATTAACTAAGCTTAAGATAAATTATCTACTTAGATTACTATTACTAAAAAGGCTTAGTAGAAGCTACTTAATAAAGTAGTAAAGAATTAGGCCCTTCTTACGCGCCTTTATAAGTTAAAGGACTATAATAATAAATAGTCCTCTACTTAATCTTATATACTTAAAGCTAAGTTAGATATCTTAGAGGCTAAGGAGGTACATTTATCCTCTCCTTAGAGATCTCTTATTACTAGTATAGCCTCTTCTAACGTCTCCCTATCTATTCTATATAGTATTTGTCCTCTAAGAGACTTTAATAGGTTTCTTAGTTTACTATAAAGTAAGTTACTTAATTTTAATTTTAGAAGTCCTCTAGTAACTTAGAGTAATTAAGGTTTTTTTCTAGTTCCTATATATATTCCTATAGTTTTCTATCTTTATCTATTCCTAACTACTTAACTAGGTAGTAGTTTCTTCTATTTTAGAGTTAGTATCCTATAATCTCTTAGGCTTTATATTCTTTTTATTCTCTATATATATTAGCTTTGTAGACTATTAGTTTAGTATTCTATAGTACCTTTTCTAGTAGTAAAACATAGAATATAGAGTATATCTTTATTCTCTTAGGTAGTTTTAATCTATATATAACTAGTATTACTTATTTCTTAATTTTATATAGTCTAATCTTTATATAATCTAATTTTAAGCTTAGTCTTTTAGTCTTAATATTCTTTCTTTATAACTATACTTTTTCTCTCTCTCTAAATTAGGGTCTTTCTTTATATTTTTAATTATAGTATCTTACTATCTATTTCTTTAGGAATTTAGTATCTTCTTTTAGTTATTTGTGTATATCCTTAATTCTATCTATAATCTTTTATCCTTATAGGTTCTATAATCTTTTGTCTTATAGTATCTAATATATAGTTAGTTTAAATCTATAATTTATAAAGAATAGTAATATTCTTATTACTACGTTCTTTAAGCTATTATAGGCTAATTATACTATTAGTAGTAGTACTACCTAATTATTTTAGTTATAATTAAGGTAGTATCTTAGATATTATTTAACTATTTAGTTTATCTATTCTAATTATCTATCTATCTATAGGTAGTATCCTATAGATATACTATATTTAATTCCTAGTAAGGATATTATTGTATTCTATATACTAGATATAAATCTAATATCTCTATTAGTAATAATCTTGTCTAGTACTCTATATTATCCTATAACTAAGTCTATAACCTAATATATAGCTTTTTTTATACTACTCTTTTCTTTATATAGTTAGAAGTATATATACTTTGTTAGTTTATTAACTATTATTAGAATACTATTATATTTAATTCCTAAGATTAGGTCTCTTAACTTTAGTAGTCCTGTAATAAAATCTATTGTAATAACTCTCTATAGTTATTCTAGTACTTCTACTAGTTATAGTATCCTATATAGTATATATCTATTATATTTATTCCTTTAGTATTCTATATAGTTTTTTAGTACCTATATTACTACTTATCTTACCTTAGGTATATAGTAGTCTCTTAATAGTCTTTCTAAGGTTTTCTCTATTTCTTAGTAGCTATATACTAGTAATTTGTAAAATTATCTTATAAATTCTTATTATATTTTAGCTAGTATATAGATTTGTCTGTATTCTATTTAGAATCTATTTTCTATTTCTTAGGTACTTAGATCCTTCTTAGTTTCTTCTTTAATCTACTAGTCCTATTTATTTCCTATTATTTCTAGGTTTATAGCTACTTTAGGTTTATTTATTTCTAAGTATCCTTCTTTATTTTTAACTAGTATAGTTCCTTTAGCTTTAATTTCCTTTTATAAGTCTAGTCTTCTACTTAGTATATCTATAAATATATTTTCTAATCCTTTTGTATAGATTATATTAAAGTTAAATATTATAAGATACTCCTACTATCTAGTATATTATTGTATTAGGTCTTTATTTATTATAAATCCTATTAGGTTCTTATAGTTAGTATAGATTTATATCTTATATTTAGCTCCTTGTAGATATACTCTCTATTATTTAAGTACTTTATATATTACTAGTATCTCTTTATCGTAAATAGGGTAGTTTATTTCTACTTCTATTATTTATTTTAAGAAGTATTCTACTAGGTACTTATTTCCTATAGCTAGGTCTTCTTATTATAAGGCTATACTATATACTAAATTTAAGGTATCTATATTAACTATTAGTAGTAGTTCTAAGTTAAATATTCTTAGAACTAGGTCCTCTCTAAATTTTTCTTTTATAGCGTTAAATACCTTCTTATATTCTTCTATCTACTTAAAGAGTATTATTAGACAAGATATACAATCTAGAGAGTAAGTAGTCCTAGGATCGCGCCTATCCTAAACTATAGGAGGCTATCTATCTAGACTATTACATGCGAAACGGGTATTATAAGAATATTAGTCGATTATGTTATAATCTAAACGGCGTAGGGCTAAACTACTACAATAGAGATATTAGATCTCTACTCTCTATATAAGGCAACCTTAGTAAACTAGGTAGATTTAAGTATATAGAGCTGCTAGAGGGAGAGAATAATTAATAAGTTAATTAGAGAGCAATTAATTAACTTACGCAATTAATTAATTATTTATTACATCTATTTATTACAGTCTTGTGCCGTTCCTAGTAAACTATATACAACCTTTACCTTTAAGTAACCCTTTAATCTAATAATTAAGAGTCTTACTGCCTTAAACAAATCCTAAATCTAACTCTACTAAGTAAAGTAGAGCAATCGATCAAAAATAAGCTAATTATACAACCGCGACGCAACAGTAATCCTTATAGATTACAACAACTAGTCTGTATAGTATTGTTAGCTTAAGATAATCTACAATCTACTCGGCGTATAGCTAATTGTTAATCCTAACGACGTTGCTAGACCAACCCTAAAACTAACTACTCTAATCAAGCTAGATATTGCTAATTACGAGTCGAATATAGCAATCGCTACCTCTACAAGTATCTCTAGTCCTCTAACCTTATAATTAACGCGCTTAGGAATAGTATTAGACACGCCTATAAGGGCACAAGCGATTACAACAATCTAAGCTCTAACTAAGAAATCTAACCTCTTACTAGCTGGTCTCGAAGCATTTAAGGAGGATAGCGAGCTGTACACTAAATAGACGCTCGCCTTCTAGTTTAAGCACAAGCTATACAAGGAAGAAAAGACTAAGCTAAGCAAGGTAGTAAATTATATAATTAAGACTATAGCTCTGTACCTCTATCTAAGCTGCTATAAGCTAGGTTAACTAATTAAAACCTAGGTTAAGAATCTAAGAGATACTCTTAGAGTTAATCTAGAAGAACAACGCAATAAAGCAAGACAAAAATACCTTACTACTTTTAAGCTAATAAGATTACTAAACAATTAAGATACGTAGCTAGCAGAGTATAATTAAGCTACTACGCTAGCCGAAACTAAAGAGGTTAGCGAGCTGCAAAACAATTAAGATATAATAAAAGACTTTCTAGGCGCTGTTAATAAGGTTGCCCTAACGTAGGTAATAACCTTCTCTAGTCCTAGAGTAAACAGATCGACTATATATAGAAAGGAGATAATAAAACTCTACTAAGATTATATAATCTAATTCTATCTACTACGAGGTAAACCTATAAAGGGATCCTTTTATATTAGATAGGAAGACTATATACCTAGTAGTAAATCTAACTAGAGTATATAGAGGGACGCCTCTAGTGTACTAGAATAGAGAGCGCTATCTGCCTAATTATAGGGCAAGTAGGGGAAATCCTAGCAGAAACAATTACAAGTAACTAATCAAATAAGCAAGCGATCCTATAAGGGAACTAGTAAAAAATACCTTACTTGTAGGTAACTGTCTTATAATCTTAGAAACTATTACTACGTACGAGAGGAGCTAGCTCCTAACTAGTTTAGACCCAATCTACTCGTAATAAAACTAGTACAGTTAAGACTAAAGTCTAATATAAGCTTAAGAAATAAGATTAGCTAATTAGATCTAAAAAGGCTACGAGTATTAACTTAGAAACAAATAAAAGAATCCTAAATACTAGACCCTTTAAGTAAATAACTAGAGGGACGAGCAATATCTATAATTAAACAAGGGATCGCTTAATCTATCTTTAGTATTAGCTAATCTAACAACTATCCTCTTAAAAACTACTTTATACTCGATTTAGGAACTACTACTTATATTTTAAATATTAAGAGTAGGTTTAAGTATATTAGTCTCCTATTACTAGGAGACTTTATATAGGTAGGTAATACAAGAATTTAGATTAAAGGCTATAGCGTTGTGCAAGTAAGAGGACGTAGTTAAGATAGATTACTCTAGACGCTCCGGCTTAAAGGAGTAGCGTAGTACCTAGATATCTACTATAATCTAGTCTTGTTCTAACTGCTTTGAAGGCAAGGGATCTAGTAGGATAACAAGAATAAACTAATAATATTACGTAGATAAGACAACTCTGTTGTAGTAATCCTTAAGGAACTTAAGGGGTAATAGGTTATTAAAAGACTAGAAGCGAATACTGCTGTAGTATTCTACTCCTGATTAAATTTAAAGAGAGGTACTACGCTACTCTAGTACAAAAGATTAGGTTATCCTAGACTAGTAGTAATTAAACACTTAATCTAACAATTACAAGGAGTAAGAATTATAGAGATTACAATAGTTAAGTATAACGCCTACAGCTATACTAAGTTAAAAAGGCAAATATAGCGCTAGCCTTAGTTAAGTAATAAAGGCCTAGGAGAGTATCTAGCCCTAGACTTCTATAATTATAAGAGAAGCTTAAATAATAAGAGGAGCTAAATAATT
>JALNQK010000201.1:0-42383 GCA_028458525.1 Ophiosphaerella herpotricha
GCCTCCTTTGTCTGTCCGTTGGCGTTATATGCTCCGGCAAGCGCATGCTGCGACGCCAGTCGAGAGGGGTGAGTCTCCACCAGCGTGGTTCCTTCGACCTTGACGACGTGCTCTAGCAGCGCTACCGCCTCCTTTGTCTGTCCGTTGGCGTTATATGCTCCGGCAAGCGCATGCTGCGACGCCAGTCGAGAGGGGTGAGTCTCCACCAGCGTGGTTCCTTCGACCTTGACGACGTGCTCTAGTAGCGCTACCGCCTCCTTTGTCTGTCCGTTGGCGTTATATGCAAGAGCAAGCGCATGCTGCGACGCTAGTCGATTGGGGTGAGTCTCTACCAGCGTGGTCTTATGGACCTTGACGACGTGCTCTAGTAGCGCTACCGCCTCCTTTGTCTGTCCGTTGGCGTTATATGCAAGAGCAAGCTCATGCTGCGACGCCAGTCGATTAGGGTGAGTCTCCACCAGCGTGGTTCCTTCGACCTTGACGACGTGCTCTAGTAGCGCTACCGCCTCCTTTGTCTGTCCGTTGGCGTTATATGCAAGAGCAAGCGCATGCTGCGACGCTAGTCGATTGGGGTGAGTCTCTACCAGCGTGGTCTTATGGACCTTGACGACGTGCTCTAGTAGCGCTACCGCCTCCTTTGTCTGTCCGTTGGCGTTATATGCAAGAGCAAGCTCATGCTGCGACGCCAGTCGATTAGGGTGAGTCTCCACCAGCGTGGTTCCTTCGACCTTGACGACGTGCTCTAGTAGCGCTACCGCCTCCTTTGTCTGTCCGTTGGCGTTATATGCAAGAGCAAGCGCATGCTGCGACGCTAGTCGATTGGGGTGAGTCTCTACCAGCGTGGTCTTATGGACCTTGACGACGTGCTCTAGTAGCGCTACCGCCTCCTTTGTCTGTCCGTTGGCGTTATATGCTCCGGCAAGCTCATGCTGCGACGCCAGTCGAGAGGGGTGAGTCTCCACCAGCGTGGTTCCTTTGACCTTGACGACGTGCTCTAGCAGCGCTACCGCCTCCTTTGTCTGTCCGTTGGCGTCATATGCAAGAGCAAGCTCATGCTGCGACGCCAGTCGATCAGGGTGAGTCTCCGCCAGCGTGGTTCCTTTGACCTTGACGACGTGCTCTAGCAGCGCTACCGCCTCCTTTGTCTGTCCGTTGGCGTCATATGCAAGAGCAAGCTCATGCTGCGACGCCAGTCGATCAGGGTGAGTCTCCGCCAGCGTGGTTCCTTTGACCTTGACGACGTGCTCTAGCAGCGCTACCGCCTCCTTTGTCTGTCCGTTGGCGTCATATGCAAGAGCAAGCTCATGCTGCGACGCCAGTCGATCAGGGTGAGTCTCCGCCAGCGTGGTTCCTTTGACCTTGACGACGTGCTCTAGCAGCGCTACCGCCTCCTTTGTCTGTCCGTTGGCGTTATATGCTCCGGCAAGCGCATGCTGCGACGCCAGTCGATCAGGGTGAGTCTCCACCAGCGTGGTTCCTTCGACCTTAACGACGTGCTCTAGTAGCGCTACCGCCTCCTTTGTCTGTCCGTTGGCGTCATATGCTCCGGCAAGCGCATGCTGCGACGCCAGTCGATCAGGGTGAATCTCCACCAGCGTGGTCTCACGGACCTTGACGATGTGCTCTAGCAGCGCTACTGCCTGCCTCGTGTGGCCCATATATTTTGCGTTCCTGGCCGCAAGATCCCATATAGCTAGATGCTCTTCTAACGGATCCTCTGGCGTGATCCGCAGCTGCCCGTAGATCCCAAGAAGTAAGGCCTCGAGCGTGACATCTTCCCTCATCGTGTTTAGCGCCCATCCACACTCGAGCAATATAGCTAAAATTTCCTTTTGCGGACCAAATGACAGTACTGTCTCTACGCTGGGTGCGAGAAAAGCCTGAAGGTGCGGCCGAAGCTCCCTCTCGTACACCCGCCACGTCTCCAACTGCTCCCGCGATAGAGCAAGCATACATCCAACCGAAACCCATGCCTGCTGCTGCTGTTGCTTCTGCAGCCGGTCCCTCGCCCACGCGTGCGCCAAAGGATGCATCGACAAGCCGTCAACATTGCCTGTCCAACTTCTCCATACCAACGAGAGCGAGGCGAGTAGAGCGCTGGCCTTCTTAAGCCGGTGGTCGTCCCACTCATCCGCCTCTCTCTCGACAAAGCCCGGCAGCTGGAACGCGTGCCACAGTCCAAGTGCATCCACCTCGTTCGATGTAGTGCCGGCCTTCAGCACACGAGCAGCCTCTTTCCATGCGTCTGCAAATAGCCGGAGCGGAAGTACACTCGACTGCAGAGTAGCGAGGATCTCGAGAAGGTCCAGCGCGTCTTTTCCAGCCTTGTCGTTGTGGAGAACCTCCGCAGACGCCTCAAACGTAGCGTACACATCTCGATACCGTGACTGCTCTTGATCCGGGTAGTACTCAAGCAGCCGCTTGCGCTGCCGCTGGTACTTTGCAGGATACTGGTCCAGCGCACAGTATCCTTCTGCGATGTACGCGCCGGCTTGGACCAGCGCGAGCGTGTGAGACCCCAACAGTTGCACGATATTTTGCGCCTGCTTGTCGCAGCCCTGCCACTGCTCTTCTGGCACTCGCGCGGCTTTGAGGAGAAGCTGCACAGAGTGCTGTGCGTCCAGGCCCCCCAGCGCTTCTGTAGGCACAGTGCTGTACTGGCTGCACTGCGGCACGCGGGACGTTATAATTACTACGCCATTAGTGCCAGATGGAATATACTGTGCGTAGTCGAACCTTGGATCGTCTGCATTGTCTAAGATGAGCAACCAGCGTCTCTGCGTGCTCGCTAGCGCCAAGAGCGAGTCTCCGATGCTCTCAGCAGGAGACCCAAGCGCCTTCGCTACCGCCAGGAAGCCGTTCTTGGCAGTGGCCTGGCTGCTCACGTCGACCCAGAACGCACCCCAGAGGCTGCCCATAGTTAGTGCTAGAATGATTCCTTAAAGTATGAGGGCAACGCACTCTTGTCGCATTATATTCACGACCTGAAGGCATACCTCACTCTTGCCTATGCCACCCAGCCCAGTGATAACAAGTTGCTTGCGCCTAGTAGCACTTGCGCCGTCGTCACGTAAGGCGCTCTGAATGCGTTTGAGAAGCTGAGCACGCCCGGTAAATAAGCTGTTGACTGCGCGAGGGACTATCCAGTGTACGTTACCTGTAGAATTGGTGTCTGTAAAGTCTGTCGTCAGTTGTGACGATGCACACTGCCCTGTGTATCTACTTACCCCGAGCGTGGATCCGGCCCGCCACGACTGACTTACTGTTCTCCATAATTCTGCGGAGCTCAGGCAGCAGCAGCCTAAAGTTCTTGTCATCTCTTCCGCTAAACTTGTTGAGCCCAGAATGGTCAGCGTCCATGTACATCAGCGTCTTTCCTACCAGCGTGGCAGATTGCGTGCTAACAAACTGCCGATAGTCAGCGAAGAGGGCCCAAAGAAGCTCGTCATCGTCCTACCTGTCTGCTTATAGGCCCATACACAGCCTCCCTGTTCTCGTAGAAGCACGTCATGTCGTACTCGCCGTAGCTGCGCCAAAAGTCTATTGAGAGTGCATGCAGACTTGGGCTATTGCTCTGCAGCGTCTCTAACAGTGTGTACCTGTGGCCTTCGTCCTTCTGTAGCCGGACAAGCTTCGCTAGCCATCGTGCGTATGCTGCCTCGTCGCTCCCCTGGAACGGCGTGCCGAGGAAGATAATGCCTGCAACTGAGAGGCGAAGGTCGGCGTAGTGGGGTCCGTGGACAGCGATGGCAAGCGCCTGGCCGAATTAACAACTGCTCTTTATGCACTGTCTTGCACTGTTTCACGTACTTGCTGAATGACAAGACCCCCAAGGCTGTGTCCGATGAGGATGAGCGGCCTCCGGCGTTCCTATCACACCTGTGTTAGAAGCCTAGGAGAGGTGGATTGTGACTAGTAGCGCAGCAACATACGCAATCGCCCTGCCGATGCTGGAGCAGCACGTCCAGCAGCTGCTGTCCACACTCGCGCAGGCTCGTGTTCACCTGTCGGTCCCTCCAGTCCGACCCGTAGCTGTACGTGGCGACCCGTGCGCTGCTGAACTCTGGCACCAGGATGTCGCGCGGCCACATCACTATCGTTGTAGGGTGTTTGTTATGTTCTGCATCATCGCGCTGTGCCGTGCTAGTCTTCTTCTTAAGCCACTGGCTTAATTTGCTCGATGCTGACTTCCCCTTCGTTCCCGGCGCTGTGGTCTTCTTAACCCAAGTGTAGAACGGATGGGCGCCTAGTCCCTGCACGGCGATTATACTGAAGCGGTCAGTAGGGACTGTTGAACACACCGGCAGCTTGCTCACTCAGTGTCGTAGCGCCCTTCGGGTGCATTTTGATCAGACCAGAAAATCAGCCCGCTGGCTGCGCTGTCGGCGCCGTTATCGCTGTCGTTGTGCGTCATGTGCAGCTGCTGGCCGTAAAGAACTATGTCATGGGTGTTTATTTGCGCTCAGCTGCACAAATAGCGAGCGGCAAATACAAAAGACAAACTGCAGTAGCTGCGCAGCGCAGCCTGCCGTCCTGCTTACATAGCACGTGGTGCAGGCGCTGAGGGCGTGGCAAGCTGGCAGCACGACAGTGGGGCTGAGCCGTGAGGCTCGATCGCGGGAGTGGTCTGGCTGTTGACCCACCAACTGCGGCTCGGCTCAGCCCGCTGCTGGCGCTGGTGAAGGGGTGCTTTTAAATCTAGTACTATTCTGATCTAGCACCTTGAATCCATGCTTCCACCTCTATCCGCATGATATCCAAGCAACTGGTTTCTTGACATCTCTAAGTACTCTATCTGGGTTGAATAGAAACAAACCGGACTTGGCCCATCCTGCGAGGACGTTCTTCTTGGTCATCGCCCTGCAGGACCATACAGACCGGTGGGGTGCTCTTTGTTAACTATAGTCATACCTGAACGATACAGTCGTTCTGCCTGGTCGCGGTAAGCTGTCTTTGATAGACTGAAAACTGCAACGTCACAAGGTTGGAGCTTGTGAGATGTATGAGAGGGCAGCCGGCATAGAATAACGTTGTTTTCCAGGCAGAACTCCAGTATCTTAAGGTTTTCATATGTCCCAAAGCCGTTGCATATTAGCATTCGTGGTTTCCGGTTAGCTCGTGCCTTTATTTGGAGGTGATATACTTGTTTCATTCACTGCGAGCTAAAATAGGGGTCTTTGGAGCTAGACTCGGAGAAAGCATAGACCTACCTAGGGGTAGGCTACGTCGTCCAGTTGCTTTGATGGATAGAGGCTGGCCAGATAACTATTGGGCTTGGGTACTTACCGCCTGCGGATACGCACTCGACGGCGGTCACCATCGTCCGCTTGACACCAGCACCTCTATAGTCTCGCAGGTCATCCTTACTTACAAGGACGGTAACAGAGACTAACATAGAAAGCATGACTCCTGTCTCGTCCATATTATAGACATTCCTTGGCACAATGTCTGGTCTACAAAGCTCCAGCTCGATCACCTCAAACCACCAAGTGATCTTGTCATATATGTTGATGTTACGGCGATTCTAGTCTATCGCCCTGTTCTTCCTCTGCTTGAGCTCTAGATGGCGGCGCGCAAATACCTGAGGCCAGTTCTCATTCGGCGGCTTAATCGCTTTCATCGTGGACTACCGGCGCCGGCGGGCGAGGCTGAAGGCTAGCGAGGGTATAAACTTAATGCGTACGGGAGTGCCGAGGGCATCCATCCGTAGTAGAAATAGAATGAGGGCTATCTCTTCTAATAGGGTGAGTTATTGCTAGCGTTTGGCTTTGTCTTTCTAGAGGTCGTCTGTTATCACGATACCACACAGTGGTGCGAGACACGTCGGCATCACAGTGTTCTGCTAGGGCAGCATAGCTTCTACACACATTTGGAGGCGGACTTTGCGCCAGCGCCTAGCTGGCTGCATCCATAGGTACTCACTAGGTTGATACTAAAGGAGTATATTGACATTGACAACTACCTACACGGCTCTAAGCACGAACCGACGATAGACGACGGGGGGCAAAAATAGAACAAGACACCTAGCCACTAAGGAATCTGTTTCCCCTAACATATTAGGCATAGCGCGTTTCTATCATCTTGTTTTGATACATCCTGACATGGTCAGGCGTGTTGCGCGAGGTTATACGCTAGGTCGCGTGGCAACCCTTCTGCAAGGAGAAACTCTTGGATTCCTGGCTTTTACGTCTGTAGTGTTAATAAAGTCAAGGATTATGGGACTTTCTTCCTATAGCCCTGAAACAAGAAGGCATGATAAAGTTCGTAATTAGACAGGGGACAATAGCTGATGCATGAATAGTCGAATGTTGCCATAATTTTCTAGTTTGGACCTGATATAAATATATTGAATTAGCTAGGTTATAGTAAGAGGGTGTCTGCAACTCTTAAAAGTCATGTTGGTACTTTTGAGATGCTCAAGAAGACGCCGTTGTTCCGCTACGAGTGGATGCACATTATCTCAACAGGTGCGTGGAGCTTATTGAGTTTGAAGTGTAAGCACTCCTGCTCGTTTTCTCCACGGGATTTCGTGTCGCAGGGAGGGATGTTACTGGTTAAGCTAACTGCCGCGTGTAATACCGCAGATCTCGCTGCAACGTGTATATATATATACTGTTCTACACTCCACAACCAACATTGGTTGAGTATTGATACCTTTTTTAGTTTGTCTAGCGTAGCGGTGTAGAACTGCGTTCATACACGACGCAGGTATTTAGATTGATATAGAGCCCTTGACAAACAGCAAAAATTTCGTGATTTATGCTAATAAAATCAAGCCGCAACATTGACGGAAACGCCACAGCTCGGCCTAAACCAACGCGTGCATCCACCTTTCTAAAATATATATCCCGGCCGTAAATGCGGTCGGGGCTGGAGAATTCGTCCCAGCCTCCATGGAGGGTAATTTGGGTTCAATTTCCTCCCTCCCCCCCCGGCCCGCTACAGCTACATAACTATAACCAATATCTGCCGCCCTTTTGCGTTACAAGTACATACCCGCCAGATCCTACATCTAAGAAGTAAAGCTACCAAGACTAGCTAATCTCAACAAATTTACTCAACAAGTACTACAATTACTACATAAACTAGCGCCATCGCTCGAGAAGTAGATCGTATAGCTGAAGGAACAGGCCCCGATGGGACACTTGCACCATTTTATTCGTCTGGGTCTCAAGCCATGGCGCTAGAAGAAGCGAATGGAAGAACTAGAGGCGGGAGTGTATATCGAGGTAGGAGTAAGTATGGAAGGGGCGAAGCTGGGAAATATATGAGCAATGGAACTATACGCACATTCAAGCGATGAAAGAACCATGTCCATCACCTAAACAAAGAAACAACAACAAGGAAGTGACCCAATAATGAACACGCACATCCACAATGGAAGAATGTTCTCAATTACAAGCTAATTCCTATACGCACAATGTATATCAAGAAACACACTGCTCAACGTATCACATTCACAACGTGTATCATCCAACGCCACATATGCGGAACTCGACCTCTAAAAGAAGCCCTTAAAACGGAAACCCATCCGGAAACCCACCCCCACCGCCCTGGAACTTAAAGCTGCCCCCGCCCTGCCTAAACATAAACTGCTGGCCGCCAAACGGCGAGCCCTGGAAGGGATTGCCCTGCTGGCCCTCGGTACTGTTCGGGTCGTCACCGCGATCAAAGCGTTCCTTGAGCTCGGGATCAGAAAGGACCTCGTAGGCCTCGTTGATAGCGGCCATTTTCTTCTGCGCCTCCTCGGGCGTGATGCTTTGGGCAGACGCCTTGTCCGGGTGGTGCATTTTGGAGAGTTTGCGGTAGGCGCGCTTGATTTCGCGGTCGTCGGCGTCGCGGGTGAGGCCGAGGACTTTGTAGTAGTCTTTTGTTTTGGAACGTTTGAGGAGGGTGTGGGCTTTTGAGAGGAGGTCGTGGAGTTTTTGGGAGTTGGGATGCGTTTCTTTGGCGGATTCGAGGGTGCGCACGGCGGCTTCGAAGTCGTCGGCGTCGAGCTCTTGTTGGGACTTGTGGATGAGGGCGTGGAGGGAGGTGGGGTTGAGGGCGAGGGCGTCGGCGCAGTAGGTGGTGCCTTTTTTGTAGTTGCCCATTTCGACGTAGGCTTCGCAGGTTTTTTCGAGGAGGTCTTGGTAGAGACCTTGGGGCGAGTTCTTCCAAATGTAGCCGGCATTGACATAGTCTTGAAAGTCGAGGGAGACTTCCTTTAGAAGGCCGGGCTCGTCCTCGCCACGATCGATGAGCAGTTTTGATGCGGTGGCGAATTGCCGCTTTTCAAAGTACGATCGAACCTTTTTCAGCTTCTTCTCGAGGTTCTTCTCCTGTCTTCTGAGCTTCATGCAGGCTTTGGAATCGGGGTCTGATTGTAGACATTGGGCAATGTGCTTGAGGCCTTTGTCGGTTTCACCCAGGGAGTAGAAGGCCATGGCTGAACTCTGGAGGTGGGGCTGGATGTCGCCCTTGTTTATTTGGAGGAGGTGCTGGAGATCGCTGATGCCCTCAATGACCTCGCCCTTCTCGAAGCGACACCGGGCCCTGGTCTTGCGCAGGTCGTAGGCGCCACCGGCCACTACGATGGCTGTACCTGCGTGGGACACACATGACTCCCAGTCGCCCTTGTCGGCCGCCTCCTGCGCTAGAATGGCGGCTCCCTGGGCCTCTTCTAGCTGTGCGATGGCATCGGCCTTGCCGGCGGCCTCGTAGTCCCTGCGCGCGGCCACCCAGTCGGCCTTTCTTGCATGAATCTTTGCTCTTTGCACTAGGGCGCCCTCAAAACCGGGCTTCAGCTCCAAGACCTTGTCGAAGTCGTGCTGTGCTTGCAGGGTGCGGCCAAGCGAGAGGAAGGCAGCACCCCGCCTGAAGAAGGTAAGGTAGTTCTTGGGGTCGCGGGTGATGGCCACGTCGAAGTAGACGAGGGCGTCGTGTGTATTTCCGGTAGCAAGCTTCACGCTGGCATCCTTGATCAGCTGCGACACGGGCAGATCGGCGGGTATGTCTGCAGGGGAAAGGGCGGCCGCAAGAGGGAGCAGGCCTAGGGCGAGGGAGGACAGTCGCAGAATCATGGCTGCGGGCGACAGGGCAGATGGCGTGTGCTAGTGAGTGACTCTGGGCAGGAGGGACAGGAAGAGCAAAAGGAAGCGGTGCGCCCTGCTATATCATGTCGTGGGCGGAGCGGTGGGCGGGGTTTATATTGGTGGCCGCGTGAAGTTGTAACTTGTCCTTTCATCGCGGACGTCGGTTCAGGACACGCGCTATGACCACACTACCACTTTACCGTGCTTATGCGGCAGGGATCAGGGCTCAGGGATCAAGTGCTGGCCGCGCAGGTGGTGATGGCATGCCCAGCATCCGGCCGCCATGCCCCAAATATATGGGAACACGCTCTGCCCTTACCGCCTTCGTGTCTGCTTCCTCTGATCTAATCCACCCTCCCTCTGCCGCCCTCCTCCAAGGCATGTCATCTATCCGCCTACGCATCGACGGACGCACCTTTCGCGATTCTGCCAATAGGGAAGTCGTGCTGCACGGCATCAACTGTGCCGCGGATGCAAAGTTCCCTGCAGCCCCGGATATCCCCTCCTACGAGCCAGAGGGGTTCTTTGATGGCGACAATGTTTCGTTTGTAAATCGGCCATTCTCCCTGGATGACGCAGCCACGCACTTCTCGCGGCTGCGCGGCTGGGGTTACAATACCATACGCTATGTCTTTACCTGGGAGGCAATCGAACATGCAGGCCCAGGAAAGTACGACGAGGAGTGGATAGAGCACACAATCAGCATACTGCGCAAGGCAAAGGAATATGGCTTCTACATCTTCATGGATCCTCACCAGGATGTTGTATGTGGCCTTATATCAAACCAGCCCCTCTATCTGACTCCCAGCAGTGGTCGCGATTCTCCGGCGGCTCAGGGGCGCCCATGTGGACTCTCTATGCGTGTGGCCTCGATCCAGAGAACTTTGGCGTTACCGAAGCCGCCCTCGTACACAATACCTACCCTGAGCCCAGCACCTACCCCAAAATGATCTGGACGACCAACTACACACGACTTGTTTGCCAGGTCATGTTCACACTTTTCTTTGGTGGCAAAGACTTTGCGCCAAAGGCAATCATCAATGGCAAGAACATCCAGGATTACCTGCAAGACCATTTCATCGGCGCATATGGACACCTGGCGAAACGCATACATGAGGCGGGCGACCTGGAATACGACCCAGTAGTGGGCTGGGAGAGCGTAAACGAGCCCAACAGGGGCTTGATTAGCTACCAGGACATCACTATGATTCCGAAAGAGCAGCAGCTAAAGAAGGGTACATCACCCACTGCTTGGCAGGCGATATTGACCGGATCGGGCAGAGCTTGCGAGATCGAGACTTGGGAGTTTGGCGGCATGGGGCCCTACAAATCCGGCTCGATATTGGTCGACCCACAAGGCAAATCTGCATGGCTATCACAAGACTATGATGACACCAAGTACGGCTGGAAACGCGACCCCGGTTGGCGGTTGGGCGAATGCTTATGGGCGCAGCATGGCATATGGGACCCCGCAAGTGACACGGTCCTCAAGAAGGACTACTTTGGGATAGATCCCAAGAATGGCGCAACGATTGATTACGAATACTTTACGAACAACTACTGGCTGGCTTACTATCGAAAGCACAGCAAGATGGTGAAGTCGATATTTCCGGACTCGTTGATGTTCTTTCAACCACCAGTGCTGGAAATACCGCCTGCGATCAAAGGAACAGAAGACGATGATCCCAATATAATATTCTCGCCGCACTTTTACGATGGCATCACGCTGCTGACTAAGAAATGGTGAGTCGCATTTGATTGGTCGGTATGTTTATTCTGACATGGTCAAGGAACCGTGTCTGGAACATTGATGTCTTTGGTGTTTTGCGAGGCAAGTACCTTACGCCGGCCTTCGCTATCAAGATTGGAGAGGCGGCAATAAGAAATTGCTTCGCACACCAGCTCAGAGCCATTCGAGAAGAAGGCATAGAAAACATGGGTATCCATCCGTGCGTCTTCACAGAGATTGGCATCCCATATGACATGGACGACAAGTATGCATACAAGACAGGCAATTATAGCAGCCAGATCGCGGCGTTAGACGCCAACCACTTCGCGCTGGAAGAGAGCCAGGCAAACGGTTTCACGCTTTGGACATATGTCGTAACAGTAAGCACTTTCTGACTGCATCATGAAGGCAATGCTGACGCGCCGTAGAATAACCACTACTGGGGCGATCGGTGGAACGGCGAAGATCTCTCCGTCTTCTCGCTGGACGACAAAGCAGTGCCTGCAGGCCCCTTCTCGCCAGCTGACTCTCGTGCATCACTCGACACAGCTTCACCGTCGTTCTCTCGGGCGCAGTCGGCGGAAACGCTCAGCGTGACGCCATCCAACCTCAAGAAGACAGTGACGGAGGAGGGCATGAATGCAAGCAGAACAGAAGGCGACGTCCGAGGGCTGCGGGCTGCCGAAGCATTCATCCGCCCAGCGCCTGTAGCCGTCCACGGCTCCATCTCATCCTACGTGTTTGACCTCAGAAGCTGCACGTTCAAGCTCACGCTTTCTGCGCCAAGCTCGACGGCCGAGGACACGCCAACGCTTGTCTACCTGCCCGAGTTCCACTATCCAACTGGACAGGCGAGCGTGGAGGTTAGTGGGGGCAAGTGGACGATCAGCTCCGGCGAAGAAAACGGGGCGGTGCAGCAGACGCTGCGGTGGTGGCATGCCGAGGGCGACCAGACGCTGGTGGCGAAGGGAGTGGTGAGGAAGGCGGGAAATGTGCTGGGGACGGAGGAGGAGGAGGGGTACTTGGCGCAGTGCCGGAAGCAGAGCTGCGTGGTCATGTAAGGAAGGACGCGTCCGGTGCTAGGGCCCGGCCGCTGCAATGTCACGCGATGCTCAGGTCACGCCGTCAGCATTTTTGGTGGCCGTGTGCGCGCGCTGCAATTGTGTGCGCTGGGTGTGCGTGGGCGCTGCAGGAATCCGGCGTGCTGTGCTATGTAGAGTGCGGCAGCTGACACCGCGCGCTGGCAAAACGCGCTGGGGCGCCGAGCGCAGGCGGCAAAGGCGACGCAGGAAATCAAAGCGAACTTTTGGCTCTGTCCTGTCCAGACACACCTGCACATGACGTGAATTTGCGCTCTTCAGCTCGGCGCATCACCGGCCTGCATCTGCTGGGTCCGGGTTTGGAGATAGTCGATAGTCTGGCTAGCAGTCCTGGCTTGACTCTGTGCATCTGTTCATCAACCGCACCCTGCCTCGACTCCCCCCACAGCGCAAGCAGCCGCAGCGAACACGCGCAACCGTAGAAAGCGGCGTCTCTGCCTGTTTCCCTGTCTCCTTCTGGAAAGCCCTCTCTGCCCGTCGCCCCCCGACCGCCTTCTCGTCCCCGTTCTCTGCGGCGGCGCAGTTTTCCTCGACTAGGCCGCCTCCATCATGGACGCTGGGGCACGCCAGGCCCCGCAGACTCGCCAAACAAATGGCGGCGGCCACGCGCACAATGACCTCTCCCAGGTGCTCGAGGCGCTGCAGGCCATCTACGCCCCGGCCTCGACCAACGACACCCGCCGACAAGCGACCGAGTACCTCGAGCAGGCCAAGCGGCACCACGAAGCCCCCGAGCAAGGCTACACCCTCGCAAACGACCGCTCCCAGCCCGCCGCCCTGCGCCACTACGGGCTCACCATGCTGGAATACTCGATCAAGTACGGCTGGGACGAGTTTACCGCCGAGCAGGGCTCTGCGCTGAGGCGCTATGTCATTGAGCTGGCCACCAACATCACGGACAGCGACCCCGTCTACCTGAGGAACAAGGTCGCCCAGCTCTGGACCGAGATCGCAAAGCGCAGCTGGGGCGCCGAGTGGCTGGACATGGACCGGCAGTTCGTGGCGCTGTGGTCCAATTCGCTGCACCACCAGGCCGTCGTGCTCTACGTGCTCGAGACGCTGTCCGAAGAGGTTTTCAATCGCGAAGACCCAACCGCAGGCCTGCGAGGAAGCGACCTGGGCCGTGCCTGCGTCGAAATCTTTACGCCGGCCGTAGTGCTGCAAGAACAGCTGCCCTCGCGCGACAAGAACCTGGAGCTGCGCTGTGGAGACGAGGGCTGGCTGAAGAGACTCTGCGACAATCTGCATTGGTGCCTGTCCCAGGACTACCAGCATCAAGATGCCTTTCGCACGTGCGCGGTCAAGACGATGAATACGCTGCGCGCGGCTATGCCCTGGATAATACCAAAGGCAATCGCCGCCACCCAGGTCATCGAGGCGCTTTGTAAAGCCCTTGCCGTGCCTGTAGTAGAGCTGCAGCTAGTGAGTAAAGCTATTGCGATATACTGAAAATTGCTGACAGCAGCATAGGCCGCTATTGAGGTGCTGCAAGCCATCTACAGCCGCCATCATCTCCACGACGATGAGTTTGTCGAGTTGGTATGTCCAATGTTTACCCCCGGCAGCGTCGCGCTCCTTCGAGAAGTATACAATTGGACAATAGCCGATCTCAGTCCCACCGATTTGGATGACCAGAAATACACGTTGTGCAAGAAACTGTCTGAGGTTAGTCGTCACGTGCCATCTGCACGACCCCTAAATGTTTACTAATAGGCGCAGCTGGCCAATAGCCTGGGTCTGTTCATCGAGCAGAAGCCCCGGAGCATCCCAGATGGCAGCGACTTTGCAGGCATTCTTGGCTTTCTCTTCGACATCATGGGCAATCCGAGCCTTGTCGTCTCCATTCCCGTGCTTCACTGCTGGACGAAGCTGCTCAGGTCACCCGTCGTTCGCGAAAACGATACGATCAAGTCCCTCATTGGTGGTCTGCTGGAGACTTCCTGCTCGCGACTAATACGATATGAATCACTTCCCGAAGACTCTGACGATATCACGCTACAATTTCTTAACGAGGACATCGACACAATTCCCGAACGGCATGCCTTTCTGGGCAATTATCGTCGCTTCTGTGCAGATATGATTGAGACTCTTGTGCGCTGGATCCCTGCAGAGGCCATGGAGCATATTCTTAGCCAAGCGACCGACATCCTCCAGAATCTTTATCGTGAACAGCCTCCTTTCCAACAAGCAACCTTCACCAAAAATTCCACAACCGTCCTCAGAGTCGATGCCCAGGTTACTGTTATCGACGCAGCGTTAAAAGGTTACCTGAAGTGGTTGACAAGCGCAGGGGAGAATATGCAAGAAGACGAACGAAAGCGAACTGTCTTGGAGGATTCATTTGAGCAGTGGGGCAGGCAGGTGTTGAATGCACGCTTCGAAGACCCAGAGATTGCAAGGAAAATGATCTCATTAATTTCCACACTTGCAACAAAGGCGCTTGGAGATCGTCCGGGTTTTGCTCTTACTTTCCTAGAATACATGCTTATGATCCGGCTGGCAGACAACACGGATTATCCAGTATACTCGGATGCAGTAAAGGATCTCGAGCGGATATGCAGCCTGGAAATGCAGAAACTCGCTATGAAGTTTGCTGATGACTTTATGAACGTTTACAAGCAACTTGAAAACAAAATCAATCAGATGATGAGCGATCCAACAACTGACGAACGCCAACGGATGGCCTACTCTGCGTTTCTCTTCATCATCATTCACCGAAGTAATATCCTGGACCGGAACACGCAAGAAGAGCGCATGCGACTCATGCTGAACCAAGTCAAGGACGCGTGGCAGAATGACGGATTTGCGAGTGCCATCACCAATTTCCAATCATTCTGCAGCATCTTGGGCATGGGCCAATTGCCTGATTTTCTTTCTGCGAACAACTTCCGAGGCGTCAACGATTGGTCAGAACAGTCGCTGGGGAGCGATGGACAGGCTCTACAAGCTTCAATTCTTGAACGATCGCAGCAGCTTCCACTGCGGCTCACCAAAACCCTTCTTGCGGCTTCGACAGAAAAGCTGCGTGACGGTACGCCAGCGTATGAGAGCGCTGCTATCCTGTGGGCTGAAGCGATTCCCATCCTCCTCCCAAACCTTCTCCAACTGGTGAGCCATGCGCAAGCCTTCAACGACATCGACAGCAACTGGTCGCATCTTCCCGTTGAACTACAACAAGTTATTCGACGAGTGTTGACCGACCGTTTCTGGCAAGCCGGCATCTCCACCGAGAGCCGAGACGACTTCTTTGCGAGGGTCAGCGGCTCGAAATCCACATACGAGGGCTTTGCATCCACCGTACGAGGAACTGTACGGCAGATTAGGGAGAGCTCGTACTACATCCTCTACTCCTTGACGCGATTTCGCGATTTCTTTTATGGCATACAGGATCTTCCTGGGCCGTTGAGTGAAGCGCTGTTCGGACACGCACATGCTCTCACTGCACACCACCTCTCGGTGTTACTAACAGTATCAACGCATCTGATCGAGGGTTGTCCAGCGCAACTGAGGGCGCATTTTTTGCCGCCGATGATACAAGGTCTGTTCCGAGAACTTGACAGTAAGATCTCTGCCGAGTGGAACGAGGTTGCGCGCCAAGTGGCTGAGTCAGGCGATAATGATAACTTGACAGACGAGATGAAGACAGAGAGTATCTTGCGGCAGCTCACATACTCGTCAGTCTCGCTCGTCGCCGTCCTGCTCGACTCAAGACAGGGTAAATCCAACCCTGCCCACCGCTCTCCAACTAAACTAACCCACCCAGAATTCGCCCGCCAAGACAACGACCGCCGCGACACTAACAGCCCACCGATGAACACGTTCATCCTCTCCACTCCCGCCGTCCTCGAACCCATCCTCCTCTTCTGCAACTCCACCCTCCGCGTCCACGACACCCGCTCCGTCGTCATGATCCTCCGCGTGCTCCGAACCCTCCTCCCCCGCTTCAAAGACCCCTCCCCCATCCACACGTACTTCACCAACACCATCCTCAAATCCGCAATTACGTCCCTGCACGACCCCTACTTTGTCGACTCCCAAAAGGATCTCGCTTCCCTTATCGCGGCCATCATTCACCTCGACGAAGACACGCCCCGCGCCATCATACTTTCTCTACCTGGTATGTCCGATGTTTGTCGTGTGGATCGTCGTCTGGCGAAGTTGCGCGCGTGTAAAGGCGGGGATGAACGGATGCAAAGGAGTATTGTGCTTGATTTGCTGAGTGGGATTAAGGGCGTGAGTATTTATGATCAGGGCAGGATCGAGCGGAAGGTTAAGAAGAAGAGTGAGGTTGATAGGTACATGGTTGTTGATGTCGAGCAGAGGGGAATTGTTAGGGGGGAAAGTCCTGGGTTGGTCGGGGTTGCGGATATGTTTGGGGGAGAGGAGTGAGCGGGGTTTGCATGGTATGGGGTGGCATGGTGAAGAGACTTGCATGGGGAAGAGGAGGCCAGCTAGGTGTATTTGGTGCATTTGGCTGAGTGATGCGTGGTAGTCAGTCTTTCAAGGAAAGGAAATGTTTGGTGGATGCATTGGGGATTAGAACGGCCTTAGAATTGCTTTTTAGGGGTAGGTGCATTTAGGACTTCGTCGCGTGGTTTCGCGGTTAGCTGGGCTATTGGGCATGGTCTGGATGGTGATGTTCGCGCAGGTGTGTAGTGTAATATGCTGGTATTCGGGGCAGTAATGTACGTTATTGAAGTTTGATTCAACTACTTTGATCTTATCCAGCTCCAAAATGCGGGATATACTGACTCCACTCCGGTTCCTGGAACACACCGTCTGGCAGATGTGCAACATTCATGAAGCACTCTACCACAAGGTATAGCCTCGCCGCAACATAAACGATACCCGCAATGCCCGCAAGCAGCAGGAGCAACAGGCTCATAAGACCTATCACGAAATCCAAGCTCTTCAGCCACCTTATGAATTTGACCATCCAGCCAAACACTTTGAAGCAATTGCCGAGCGCATCGAGGAATGCCCACCAGTAAACCGTAATAACCAGCCCTACATAGAAGAGAATAATCAGCACCAGGGGACTGGATATGATGATGCAAGAGACGCGCCACATCATCCGTTGGATCCTGGTCGGAAAGGGGCCATTCCACGCAAACAAGTGGACCGCCCCATACAAACTCCCAGCAACCAGCAGCCCCGTGTAGAGCACGGCGCTGGGCGACATGAACTTTGATCGTTTCCACTTGTTCAGCGTGTCGTCTGAGGATGTGAAGATGGAGCTCTCATCCAACATGATTGCCTCGTTCCCTGGTCTCTTGATGCCAAACGCCCACATGTTTGTCATGCCCTCGCCTTTCCGTAGCGTCTGCACAAGCTTCAGGCGGTTTAGTCGGTCCATGGAAAGCGCGAGATGGATGTCCTGGCGCGCCGGGTGCGGCGTCAGATTGCTGTCAAAGTACAGCACAAATCCATGGACCTGCTGCCCCGGGTATAATTTCAGATACTGCTTTTCCTCAATCATCCCCCACTGCGAATTGTATTCTGGCCCTACAATCTCTGCAACCCGGTGGCTCCGCGCGTTGTATTCTCTCGCCGCCTTGACGTTGTCGCGCGTCGACGTCTTCGTTTCCTCGTCGTCTGCCCCGTGCACTATGTCGTCCACATACACCAGCGAATAATTCGGCAGATTCGGATGCTGCTCTTTCGCCGCCGCCCCCACGCCATCGATGCTCATCGCCTCCAACCCCTTGCACTCATTCACCAAGTCCTTCTCACGCATCCACGCCAACACCTTGCTCGCATGTCCGTCCACGGCGTTGATCAAGTACGGCTCTTCAATATCCAGCGGCTTATGCCACCATGCCATGTAAATAAACAAGCAACAAAATCCATGACACAGAGTGTTTAGCTCTAACAAGCTGATAGGCAGCCCCGTCGCAAGCCGCCCAACCGTCTGCGCAATGAACCAAATCGTTTGCACGCACACCAAAAACTTGGCCAGGCTGTTCGCCTTGCTCTTATCGCGGATAAACTCCTTGGACAAATCCGGCAGCAGCCGCGGCGCATTGCGCGCCAGTTTGCGCACCGCCGGCGCCGTCAACGTGTTGCGCGTTTCGCCCGCCTGGAACACGTACCCGCCCATTAGCGCAAAGTGCGAGTGCACGCGCGTCCAAGGGTACATGCGGTCCGGTGCGTGCGAGGCGCCGTGGATGTCGGAGCGCATCAGGGGTATGTCCTCGAGGTCGTCTTGCGACGGCGACGACTTGGTGGGGCCCAGGCGTCCGAGGATGGACTGCATTTGGTCCTCGAGTTTGCGCGCAAACAGCCATTGTTGGCACGCAATGAAGGCTACCTGTCGCTTCATCAACCCCCGCCGCCAACCCACCCACCGCCCCTAAACAAAAACACGACGAGGAAGATCAGACGGGGGGCCGAGAGGGGGGCCGGGGGGGGGGGAGGAAATGTGTGGGGGACGTACAAACTCCGGCGCGCTGAGCCCCGCTATTACCCACAGGATTCGCCGCCAGCCTTGGTGCGTCCAGCCTGCCTTGCCGTGCTTGGGGATGTCGAGATGGAGCGACGTGTACGCGCACAGAAGCAGCGTGATGATGCATATCGTTAGGATATTCAGTGTGCCGCGCTCATTTGGGCCGCTCTTCCAAAATGGCGCGGGGTCTGTTGGGGCGGTGCCGAAGGGGTGCCACATCGTTTGTTTTGGATGTCGAGAGGTGGTTTGGGAAGACGGTGCGGTTGGGGAAGGTGGGCGTGGTTTTTGAATATCTCCAGGCAGCTACCTGCAGCTTATGAACCCCTTTTTCAATCATTTTTTTTGGTGGGGAAGTCTATTGCATTCGTGGCGTCGAGCTGAGTGCAGGCTGGGCTGAGACGAGGCCGTGGTGGCGTTGAGCTGAGGTTGGGACGCGGTTTTGGTGATTGGTTGCGTGGGTTTCAGCCTTGCGGTCCTGTGCCGACGACGCCATATGTGCTATTATTATTTGGGCCCGTCTGGGCCTATGTGCGGGTGAATTACGGAATCGATATCGCTTGATGCCAGCGTTCTCTTTTCGGTCCAATTCAGTCCAAAAAGATGGCCATTTGGAGGCGCCAGGACATGGTTGAGTGCAGTACTGCGGCGACGCCTACAATATTTTCGATCCTTTTTATCGTCTTAGGCTGCTTCATGTTCAATTGCTCCGGTTGATCCTCCCAAGACTTAGCAACGTTCCAGTTTACCCGCCTCTGGGTTAGATGGGCAATAGTGCCGGGAAGCTGTCGAGTTTTGTATCCTGCAAAGCTGTTTGCGCGATGGACTCAATATCAGACTAGCCTTGAAATTGGCCTCCAGCGCCGCTAAGCAGCGAAAAGGCTCGTAGGGTGGGCGTAATATGCATGCGAAGTCGAATCAATCAGCGCTGTGATGAGTGGGTCGAAGCATCATTCAATAAGTCTGTTGTCGTCCTACTAATCCGTTTTTGTCCTAGTGGTGTTTATTGTATTCTCCGTTGATCCTACCAAGTGAGAATACAATGAATACAAGTACTTTAGGGGTTTCACGTGCTGTGACCACACTAACGATGTTCGAAATTTTGTTGACGGAAATGTCTCAGCCATGGTCCTGTTCCCACTCTCTGAATCCGTTCGAAGCCTTGTCGGAAGCGACCATGATGAATCGTCCCTTGCCCACGGTGTCCGTAGACGGGTTGAGCAGAGCGAAGTTGTCCGGAAGCTTAAGTTCGGCAACCACAGAATCGTCCTCAAGTCCAGTCCTGGTACTGCTCTTGAGAATATACCGAATATAACTACTTCACAGAATACACAACCCTGCAATACCCTAAGGAACATAAACCCAGTATTCTTACATCAAGGTCACTCGATCTCGTACGCCCCGGTAAATGCTTCCTCATCTTTATGTCCCTTATGCCTGGCACGACACCCGAAACAGTGCGGCTAAAATTAGACGAGTCTCTTAAGCATTCAGTCCAAGAAAACCTGAACGATATATTCATCGAGTTACGGTGTTTGACACGTCCTCAAAGTATCCCACTTGGGGGTGTGGCAGGGGAAGGTTGCCAAAATTTGGGGAGACACGTTCGGTGCACAAAAGACCATATCCGGACCGCAGAAGATTTCGACAATTGGCAATTCTCCAATCCCCGTTTTGGAAGCCGTATCTACAATGAAGCCCTTCGAAGACTTCCTCTCGCAGAAGCATGTTTTCAGCCACAACGATCTCCGCCCCGACAAAATTTTAGTAAAGCCCGAAGAAGGGCAATGCCGCGTGACTCGTATTATTGACTGGCAATACAGCCGCTTCTATCCAGAGTACTACGAGTCCACGAAGGTGATGAATGGATTATCCACGAATGAGGGCAGTGACCGGTACTTGTTCATTCCTGAATGTATCTCTCTACTTCGAAACACGCAAAAATGATTACTTGACGCACTCTGGTGGAAACATGTAGAGTAGCAAATTCGAATGTTCAATAAAGTGTTAGGCATTGGCAATCAAGGTCAGAAAAGTCAAAGATGAGTGGTTAGACGCGGAAATGGTTGATAATAAGAACAAATATAACCGATAATTCAGAACGTAAAACAAATTCATGACAACCGTGGCTATGTAAAATTGTCAGATGAATATCTAGATACTGTTTGCCTTGGTATTTTCCATGCTTGTTCTTGAGCTTCTTCTGCTTCTGATAGGTCTTGTCGTCGCCGTCTATGGCACATTCTTCCTCTAGGTTGTCCAGTATTTCTATTACATAATCTTGACAGTCCCACTCTACCGTATCATTGTCCACTTTTGTAGCCGTGATGGTGTTCTCAAATTCCTTGAAATCCCGATCTGTCATATCTGGTGTTTGCACTTTATCTGAGCGGTGCGGCACAGCAACATGCTGCGACACCCAATTACTTTATATCAACGCGCTTCCGCTTTAGGCTAACCTACCCGGCATAGTTACCTGCTGCGCCATGGGCAACATTCAATCAATCACGTTCAGGCTGCGCCGCATTCATGTAATCTAAGTAGAAAGAGGCTCGGTATGAAGGAGCTATCACATTTGTACCAAGCGCTTCCGTACGTCGTCCCCAGCGAACAGAGTCTAAGCTACTGTCTCTTGCGTTACACACTTGATCTTCTCTCGCCCATTGATTTTCATGATACAATAAGCATCGTCCCATGTTTTCGCTTTCTCATTGTGTCACTCCTAGAGATCGTTGTCCGCGGGCTACCTTCTCTAGAGGATGTTCCTAGCAATGGGATAATGACACTCAGAAGACACCCCAAGCCCTGTTTGATTTGTTGTAATCTCTCTCCAAGCTCTAAGCAATGCCTTTCCACGCGTTCCGACATTTTTATGCATGACTACAACGGACTCAAAAATGTCCGACAAGCAAGGCACACTGGTAAATACGACGAAAATCAGCGCCTACAGTCATGGGCAGGGGAAAATCGTCTTGACTAAGCCTCTGGAAATATACAGCATTACTAAGCGATATGGTGAAGAGCGCCGAACATGACTGCCCATCTTGTGGTATCACAGCTGAGGGAGTCATGGCAATGTGCAGCGAAGAGATCGGCACAGGTAACATGGATATTGAAATGGATGTTATAATTTGTACGGGAAGTGTACTTCGCATTTCATTATAGCCAATTGACCTGACTGAGAGTTCAGAGAGGAACGAGAGCGGAAATATCATTAGCGATAACTAGAATACACTGGTGCGAAGACATTATTTCGCGATCTAGCAGTTTATATCCTGCCAGGTAAGCGAGGCTATATGTTGTACAACGTTTTTCTTGGAGTTTGGAGGCCAACCCCTTAGCCAACGATTTGATCCTCAATGAATACCGAGCAACCGGACGAAAGTGGCATGGTTCTGTATCGCGGGTCAGCATGTCACTTACCGGTAGTTCCGGGTGTCTCCGAATTAATGAGACTTGTAAGAATATATCAGGCTCAATATATTGATATATATCCTAGTATATCATGTCACGCCATAAGAGCAGGCACCCGGTCGCATTCTGGCAAAGCGTGAGTTTCTCCTTGAAATGTCTATTTTCGGACTAGCGTTCACTTCCTAATCCCAACTATGGGCCTACAGCATCGAACTATTGTCTCAAGACATTCAAGCTACCCTCTTAGTATTCGTTGATCTCCTTTTCTTATTTGTTGTATAATCGAGCCCTCCTTAGCGCTCTAGATATAACTTCGGACTGGATAGGCTAGTAAATGGGTAGGGGATGAGTTGGGTTTGGGTTAGGTTACATAAGACCTAACCTAACCCCAACCCTAACCCAGTAACGCTAGCAATGGGTGTAGGTTGGGGTTGGGTCGCACAGACCCGAGGTTGTGGTTGGGTTGTATTAACCCTTGGTTGGAAGTTAGGTTATCGCAGTAGATTATTACAGAACCCAATAGGCATCCCTACCCAACCCCAACCTACTACTTGGTACCCCGAACCCATTTACCAGCCTAGGACTGGATGATACTGACGCTATAGTCTATCGCTAACAGGTCAGTAAGTATCGGTAAACACAATAACTTGTAAGGACAAGGAATCGGGTTAGAACAAATACTTACCTAACTAAGCTTACTTTGTCGGGTTTCAGCCTCGGAACTTGGCGGCTTAGGCACCCTACCGCTTCCGATGATAAAGGATCCTTGGTCTGTACGCCCTTCGGCTGTAGTTATAGCCCGGCTACTATGCGACATACTTGAAATTAGCAGGCGAAGAGCTTAAATAAGTTCACCACCAGCGATAGCACGGGCGCTACTAGGCATTGGATTCTTGTGCTTGAATGGGATGCCGGAAAAACTTGAACTGGTTGAAGTCTATCTACATAGTTTACTGAGTTACTAGATCAAAGATGTACTGCGGTAGGAGGCAAAACTAGTGTTCGGGCCGGAGGCTCGCAGGGGAGGCCTGTAGCGGAGATTATGTTAGTTCAAATTACCTGTAGTTTTAAAATTCCATCGTAACGTACACAATTCTGTAAAAACCTAATCTACGCTTCCATCGTATAAATGTTCCTGTTTCCTACTATAATTTAGCTGTATCCCTTATCTCAAGTGTAGGCCTCCTATACTTATGCGCGGCCTAAACGATACCTTTATCTCCAACCACAACAACTTATATACATATATATATATGTGTGTGTATGTACGCCTATATAAATTGTTTAACATCCCTATTTAATAACTTGTATAAGGCTGTGTAAGAGGCTATTATAGCTAAAGTAGTCTGCTTCCCTTACTAGAGTAGCTTCTCTTTGTTATTTCCGGATGCGGACGTATGCTACGATGATAAGCGTCTCCAAGCCACATAAGACTTCGCTGCCTGATCGGGTGTACACTTAACTCCTATGCTAAGATTAATGCTAAGAAGCTCCTAACGTTAACATATACTAGTAAATACTCTAACTTTGCCCTAGATGTACGTAATATACAGACTGTAACTAGAGCTTTGGATTTTTGTGCACTAACTAATAGGAAAATCATTTTATAAGTTGTAGAAATAGGGGCCAGGTACAAGGCGTAACGGGGCGTAACAGGGCGTAACAACAATGCACTATGACATGAGACTTCACAAGCAGGGAATCGATCGCAATATCCGTAGCTTCACTAGAAGTTGGGAACTCTTGACAGTCTTCGTGATGTCTCGGTGGGAAGGCGCGTTTTCGTAGAGACTGTAAAATACTACTTAGAGACGATCTTATTCCCCAAGCTTTAAAAAGACGAGCTCTCCCGTTCTCAATTCCTCAGGACATAACAACAATCAAACTCTACTCTTGATCAACTATTCTTATAACCTTCCCACTTCTCGTATTACAATACGAATCACCAGCATGTACCGGAGTACTATCCTCATACTCAGCCTCACACTTCCGGCTACTATTGTAGCACAGAGGGATGAATGATCCCACTGCGGTAACAATAAAGTACCAAAGTATGATGCTTGTCGCGAAGTTATAAATAACGGAGTCAAAGGCTCCGAATACTACAAAAAAGTTGAATGGTGGAGTGGCAATTGTAGGGTCAACCTTGACCCTGGGCCTACAGGCAGTAGTGTCGCATCTATCAAGGGAGACTATCTTAAAGGCACAATTCGCGACGTGCTTGACCGTTGTGATTCGGGGTTCAAGTATGTCCATGGGGTCCGTATCGACGTTGGCCTCTGCACAATTAGTGGGCCGGGAGCGGGCCCCATCGAGTGTAAAAGCCCTCTGCAAAAGGTTCGTGGTGGCCTCAAGAAACGCGGCAACGGATTCACTAGCTCCGGGGGACGCCATATTACAGATGAATTATCTGCGAACCCGGCGCATCTCTTCTCTCGCGACAAGGAACCAATGGATGGCATCATTTGCAGTGATGGACTCGGCTCGGCTACGATCGATGACTGTGAGGCGCTCGCCGCGGAAGTCCGAAAGGAAAAAGAACTCAAAATGCCTTACATCAAAAGTAGCGATGGCTGTATGCTCTGTGCCTACCCTATCAAGCGCGAGGTGCTCAAGACTGAGCCCACTTATATTCCATACTCGATGGACGAAGATCTACCTCTCTGCAAGGATTCGACCGGGAAGCTGATTGGATTTATCTCCAACTACCACGGAAACGACAAGTACCACTTTTTCTTCGGACAATTCTGCGGAAGGTTCAATGCGGGTGCTGGAGATGGTTGTTTCCCTGCTTGAAAGCAGACAGATATAACTTGGTCGATTCTCAATCAATAGCCTTCTTGACTGCTGGAGATAATTAGGCGTTACGATTTCTTTTTGCACTTTTCTGTTTGAAATTAAATAAATGTTTTTGACAAGCTTGTAGAAAGAGGTATACTAGAGTAGTAGGTGTTTGATTATAACCCAATTCGGTCGCGTATATTATATCTAAATATAATTATATATCCCATGCAACCGTAACTATCATCCTTTTCTATTTATATTATCCGCTCAAGATATTGTATAGCCTACTCCCTATATCTATACAGACTTGGGCAACTACATACAAAATGATAGGTTATCATCCTTACTGGATACTTCAAGAATTCGCTTTCTATCGAGCGACTCGGGGCACGTGTGCAAAAAGTTGTCTTTCATTCTGGGCGTAATATTTTTTGTGGGATTACCCCATAATACGGTAAGGGACTGTGTGGTACTCCATCATTGGCTATAGTATTTGCGATAGGCGTGTTGTGTGGCGTACCTGCTGATTGGCGGTTCGCGCCTCCTGGTACACAGTTGTTGTAACATATCGATAAACAGCACATGCTCACTGACATTACGAGCCTAGCTTCCATGGCAGCTGTTACTGCTCTAAATTCAGGAAAGGAGGTTCACCGCGCCGTAAAGCGCCTTGCGCTCGGTCGCGGCATTATTGCGGGTCCGCTCCTGGAGATACGAGCGAACATTTACGACCTCAAGCGGCAAAATCCCGAATTAGTGAAAGATCTCAGATCCCTTCAAAATGAACGACGGTATATCAACCGGTCACAATATTCATCGATCGTGGGCTAATATATCGCAGTAAGCTGCTAGTAGGAAGATCTCGCGTCGAGAGAATGTCCGCAAGGTCAGTTCTGATGCTCTCAATAACTCTCGAGGTAAGAACAACCCTGAACTTTATTTTATATTATGTTTTTGTAAGATCCACCAAAATTCACCTCAATTCGTATTCATGCAAGGAGCTGTAGGGTTTGCACACAATTCCTCTTAGTACTGATTATCATCTAGCCAGCGCTATAAAACCGGACCTCACGAGGAACAATAAGCTTTTCCTGGATCTAGCTGCGTGTAAATCATCTACAGCGATGCGCGATACAACCTTTAACCCATAAGTTGCGTGTGAAATACATTTCTTCAATATTGAAGAGATTCTAGCAGTTCAAACTGAGGATGGAAGCAAGGACGCCCCAGGTACGACCATACTTTCTTTCTAGCAGAGTCGGTTGTTTATACCAACTTGATAGTGCCACTGAATTCGGCACGGAATCTCACTGGAAACTCAGGAAAATAGCCCGGGCCGGCCCTGAGGTTTGTAATACCAATTCGTCGATATTCATTCGAGGCCGGTTCCACCTGCTCCACAACCAGCGCACGAACTTCTGCGACGGATCTTTCCGTGGCCTGGCTTTGGTGTACATCCATACACTTAACACCTTCTATATTTGCAGGAGGAGTGATATCGAATTCAACGAAGCCCGAAAAGCGCTCTCGCTGGACGTTCCATGCCTCGATTTGATACTTGCAGTCATTATCATGCGCGCCTGTACTTACAGGTGAGTTTATCGAGGCGGGGAATATGCGGGCGGATATTTCCATGGTGCCACTAGTGACCATTGAGGTCAGAGGAGCCATTGACCACTCAATTTTAGTTGATAGTACAGACACTGATATGTGCAAACTTCCACCGTAGATGTATAGGTTTCCCTGGATTGGTCCATCGAAGGCCATCCAAGACCAAGACGGGATTCCTTTCAATTTTTGCAATTTCTGGGGCTCATCGATAGTCCAAAGAAGGTCGATGGGAAGCAACTCCTGCCAGAGGCCTGCGACCGGAGTCCACCCGGTTTTATTGGCAAAGAACTTCGTAATTCCTGCAACTGCGGCGAACTTGTCCTGTTGGAAGGAGATATGTCGACGGCAGTAACTGGCAGCCCACGTCCACCATAAATCCCTGACCTGAAAGATATTTGGATTATGTGATATCATTTCCACCCACCCGATGTGGACTAAGTTTAATTCGGGCTGGTATTCGAGCAGGCTCTTCCATGCCTCATGATGCATATTCGTCTCGGGGTTGTGGCTGGTGTCTTTGAACCCATCTTCATCAACCTGCCGCGTCCTGCACACCCAATGAAGTTGGTCGGCCGCACATTGGACAATTCGGGGAGAAATTGTTGTTTCTTGCAAGGTCCAGCCGCGGCTGCTGAGTGGCGCATTAATGAGGTCATTGTAGAGCGACTCTGGTCTGGCATAAAAGCTCACTTTGGTGCCTGATAGATCTGGGATGTGTCTAGATAAACTAAGGGGTTGAATACAACCGCCAGAGCCGTCCTTAGATGCAGTGGCGGCAATGGTTAGCACAGCGTTTTCATAGATCGACGACATCTCGCCGCATTGGTCATGCCAGTCGTCTTCGTCATCCTGAATGATGCAGATCGAGTCAATCCAAAGATACTTTATCCTCAACCTCCTAGTGATTTCCAAAGCATCTTTGAATGTAGTAGATAGCCGATCTATTGGTAATCTGTCTAGGTGATCCTGTAGATTTTCCCTTTTGGTTTTCAACAATGATTTCGGCTGTGTACCCCAGCAATGACTAAGGGTAGCAAATTTTGGGGTGGCGCGTTTCTGGGCGTTTGAAGTCGGGCTATTGTTCGATTCGGAAGCATCCGTAGAGCAAATCTGAATCGGCTGGTGAATCGGATGAACTTCCTCTCTTAAGACAAGACGCGGTCTTATTTCTCCTTCATTTCTATCGCCGACATCGATCAGACGTCGGGGTAGAAATTCAGAAGTGGTTGAGCACCGGGAATGATTATTTGTGCAGGATTCTAGCCAGCTTGAGATTCTTGTTAGCCTTTCGTCTAGAGTAAGTGGCATCCGGCTGTTCCATATTGGTAACTGTCCACACCCACCTGGACAAGTATTAGCATCAACACACGGATATGGCCGGCTGTAGATCTTCTCTCTTCTCAAAAATATCCGGTACAGTGGAGGGAACATACTGCTTGAAGGGCATAAGAGCACTGTAGATGGCCTTCGAGTAGATTTTCCATGTTCGAGGCTACCCAGCTGTGGAGCTAAGAATGTCAATCCACGAATTTGTCGCCAGGCCATTATGGGTGGATCATCGGGTCCCAAAACATAATTTAACTCAGTATCCACGACATCCTGACCATTCTTTATGGTGAAGGCACTCAGCATGGCTGAGCAAAGAGGACACTGGATGCTACTGGCCTGAAGTGCAGCCAAGCTTGGGTGGTGTACGAACTTTTCGTTGTAATTGCTGTCAGCGTCGTAATCATATAGCTTCAAGCAACACGAACAGAGTGACATCTTGTTTAAGCCCTGCGTATTATGTTAACGATGGTTCTCTGAGTGAACAGTACTCAGATGTTCGAAGGGAGCTGAAAGAGCCGGTGCACGGACCAGTAATTCTAGTGGCGCTAGGTCTGTGACGTACCACCGATTCCTGATATGATGGCAAAAAGGCTACTACTCAAATTTTAGCGTGTCTCTCTAGTTGCTTGCGTGCCTCATCCATTTCTCTCGTGAAATGGTAACGGGGGCAAATGACAATATTCACAGAAACGGCCGGATTATACGCGGCTCACCTTTGATGGATTCATCTAAGCAACATCTACATCCGGCCATTCACTCTAAATTCTTACTATTAACAGGGAACAGAAAAATTAAGGAATACAAAAACGCTTGGACATGGCAAGCGCCGCCAAAAGCACACTTACAATGACTGTTATCAACCACGATCGGTGCATTTGGGCCATGAATCGGCATGTGATACTACGCTTGTCCCGTTTTAGGTGCTGGCTTGCTACGCACCTTCCACCTCAAAGCCTGCTAGCTTTTCCGGTAGCCTGTAATTGCCGCTCAACCCTTCGATGGCCTCTCCCAGGTCTCGCGTAATCACGGAAACCATGGGATAGAGATTGAAGATCAAATCAAGTCTCTTGGCGGATCGTGCCAACCCGATTGAGCTAGTATGCCAAAACGGGGCCAAAGAATGAAGAAAAAGAGATGAAGAAGAAGCCTAACTAGTGGTTAAATTAAAGGCATCAAGTTGATAGAGTGAGGGGCGATACTCAATATGGATAAGTGTAGGAACTGCATCTAACCCGAAAGGAGCTATATTGTAAACAGTAGGGTTGAGATGCGATGATTTACGTATACAATCATATAGATACATAGAAAAGTTTGAATACGAATTGTTCTCTACAAGTTGGCTCCGTGCGGCACCGTTCCGTTCTATTCAGCAGGCAGCTCACCTGAACTGTCGATATTAGTTATTTAGCCTACGTGGAGCAGTGCGAACGCGCGCACCCCCTAATGTCTAGTGCTAAAACAGTCGCCGTGGCTACGGTTCTGTTAGAGACCGGAATGATTGAAATGACGGGGTCGACAACGACGGTCGGGTTGGAAGCTCCCGCTGGCCTGGTGGCGATCATAGCAGATAGTGAGAACGAGAAATGCAAAGCGGCAGCCTTTGACAATGTCCCAGCACTTATCTGTAAGCTCGATTACAAGCTAGAGGTGGTAGGACTAGAGACTATCTTGGTGAAAATTGTTTGGGGAATGTACCATGTCCTTGTAGATGTAGTTAGTGTCGGTTGGATTGATAATCACCCACGAGCATGCGCCCGAATTGATTAGGGTGGGCGAAGAGATCAACGGTGAAATTCAGAAGACTTACAATCCTGTCCACCCAGTAAATTCTGCAATGCGCGGTGTTACGATGCTGGAGCTTGCAGAGCGATTTAAAGATGCCCTAGATAGTAGCAAAATTGCTCGGAATAGGGTCATTGTCTCACTAGGGAGGCTCGATCATAGTATAGCGGGACCGGGACATCCGCTCAGATCGTTGTACTCCATGCAAGAGGCGAACTGAAGGTTGGAGACGCTTTCCGTCACATGAGCATCATCGACACTGGACTTGCTTGCGAGATTCTCGGCAAAACTAGTATTGAGCCGTGCAATGCGACGCTTCCGCAAACGAAGGGTCGACCCTGGTTGGCTAGATTCAGGCAAGACATGTTTGACTCGACCGATCCTTTTCCTGCTGGATTCCACGTTGGCGATCCTTGGTATACAATATCAATATCTGCGCATGAAGACATCTAAACGCCTCCAATTGCATGAGAATCTATTTGTGAGGACCATGAACAGATGCGATGCGTTGATGAAGCGGACGATGGCCCCATTATGTATCATTACTGCATAAGCTATCTTCCTATTATAATATCGTTGATCATACACCGGAGCCAAGCAACGTTTCCTACCTAGACTACTATGATCCCCGCCAGTCCAAATTATTCCAAACGCTGTCAAGTTTAATCCACCTTCTGACCTTCCAGAACCGCAAATACTGGTGACAATCCACAAACCTACAAGGCCCAAGCAATGGAACCGAGAAGCATCGCCATGGCCCCACCCGCTATATTGAGAACTGATGCAGCGCCTGTATATTGCGCGGGGGTGCTCGCGGATGTGGGAGTACGTGTGGGAGTTCCACTTGGCCGGACTGTCATGGTGGCGTTTCCTCCGCCGGATGGCAACAGCCCATTGCAGATTCCATTGTTGCAAATGTTAAATGCACACTGTGCATTGGTTGTGCAGGCTGCGTTGAAGTTTCCACACGCTGCAATCAAGCCTGCGTTGCTAGCCCAGCACTGCACACCAGCTGCGCACTGGCTGGGGTTCGCAAACGGATTGCACTGCGCGCCGAGTGGCAAGGAGCCGGCGGGCGCAGTGACAGTCGGCGATGGTGCGCCCGAAAACGCGGCGGTGGATGAGGGTCTCACAGTCGCTGATGCCGAAGCTGCGGACGACAAGAGGCCATTGCAAAACCCACCATTGCAGGCGTTGAACGCGCATTGCTGGTTGCTCGTGCAAGAAGCTTGGAAATTACCGCAAATAGTTTGCAGACCGGAGTTGGTGGCATAGCATTGTGCGCCAAGGGCACATGGGGTACCGCCTGGTACGCAGATTGAACCAACTGGAATGACGGTGCCAATAAGAGATGCACTGGGTGAGGCTGAGATTGGAGCACTGCCGGGTGTACTAGAAAGAGATTGGGCTGAGGCGAAGGATGAAGTTGCCGCTAGAGCGAGGATGAAGGAGCGCATCTTGAATGAAGTTACTCAGGCAACTTAGGGTGTGAATTGGAGTGAATTGGTCAAGGTTGATGTTTTGTTGGAGATGGACAATGAGCACAGTGCACAGCATCCTTATGTACCTTTTTCGTTAGCTCGGCGCTCGTAACTACAGTAACCAGCCACACCAGCCTCTTGATCGGCCCTTGGAGCCGCTACTGCTGAAACCCTGTCCAGCCGAACTAGAGGTACCAGGTAGCGACGATCGACATGTACTTCAGCCAGCCACGCAAAAGCACAATGATGTCTGTAGTATTTGCGGCTGTATTGGGCGGACGGACTCTGGAAAACTATCAAGAAGCTGTTGAAATTCTTATAATGGAGCTCGAGGCACTGAACTGCTGACGCGAATTCAACAGTTATAACTTCATTCTCAAACGGCGGAAAAATCGGATGCGGCGCCCGATGCATATCGGGTGGTTGGAATGCGGGGCCGAAGCTGAAGCGAGTACAGGCTGAATAGTGTATCCGTGCGTAATACACGTTTAGGCTCGTAAATAGGTTATCCGTGCGTAGGAACGTACTAATAAGAATACTAAAACTTAAACCTTTACTTCTTTATATCTTAGTTAATATTAGAGATTTGTTTATAAAATTAATTTTATAGAATAGAGCTTATATAATACTGTGCCTGTTAGCGTAATACCTACCTTAGCGTAACGCCTAGCGAACACTAAAGTAAGCTCTACAAAGATAAAGTTATTAAGCTATATATAATAGTTATTATTATAAGATCTTCTAGTAGAGTAGTAAATAGAAGCTTATAATTAATTTATACTATCTATATTTCTTTAGAATATTAACGTTGTAGCTATGTAATATAACCTTTAGTAGTATAGTATCTTAAACTCTACTAGTATCTTAAACTTGCCTAGTACTACGTACTCGTTTTTAACGCTTACTACTTACTAAGTCTAAGGCTAAAGCCTTTCTCTTCTTTTTCTAAGAGAATTAGAGAGCTTTAGTAGAGTCTCTTTCTTCTTTCTAGTATATACGTTTAGTAGCCTTTATAGCTTTCTCCTTTACTTTCTTCTCTTTAAGTCTCTCTCTCTTAATATACTTCTCTTTAGTTTCTTTCTTTTTAAAGAGCTAAGTAGCCTTTTTTAGCTTCTTTATCTTAGCTTTCTAGAGTTTTTCTTCTACCTTTTCTCTTTATTTAATAGTTTCTTATATATATACCTCTTTTATCTTTTTAGGTAACTAGAATTAAGTATAACTATAAGTCTCTTAACGTTATTATAGGCTAAGAGTATTACTCTATTTCTAATACTTCTTTTTAATAGTAAAAGCTTTTCTTAGCTTTTCTATCTTAGAGTAAAGTAGCTTATTTTAAACTTAGAGATAGTAGAGTAACTATTATAAGCTAAGATTCTATATAATTATTAGACCTAGTAGAACTAGAAATAGCTAGTAGCCCTATATAAGATAGTACTACTAAGTATAATATAGATACGTAATATAATTTATAATTTATAAAGATAAATTATAAATTAGAGTAATTTATAACTTATAATTATAAATTAAGGTAATTTACAATATATAAAGATAAATTATAAATTAATATACCTAATAATATAGAAGTAGGTATTACTATATAAAGAGTAGAAGATCTATTATTAGGATAGTATTATTAATCCTAATCTTTAACCTAGAGTAATATACTCTTAATATCTACTATTTAGAATTATTATTATACCTTAAGCCCTATTAATAGTTAACCTAATATCTATACCTATTTGCGTTGTACTCTAATTGTAATTACTACGTACCTAGGTAAGCTATCTAATAGGTACTATAGGTAGCCCTATTATACTTTAATAATTATTATCTTAGAGAGTAAAGTATAAGTAGTATATAGTCTAAGCTATATAATAAGAATAGCTATACTAGTAAGAAAAAGACTCTTTAAGATATATAAGTTAGATAATATAAACTTTAGAAATATTAGGAAAATCCTAAGAAGTCTTTATAAAAATAGAGAATAAATAAAAGATATAATTAAAAAGCTCTTTAAATAGAATAATAAGCTAAAGAGTTATATTAATAAGAATAAAACCTAGGTAAGAGCTATAGCTAGAGATTAAGAAAGGATTAAAGGTATTACTAGCTACTTAGAAACAAGTATAACAAAGAAGCTACCTAAGATACTAGAACTAGAGAAGTTTAATAGAGAAAGAAAGAAGTTACAAACCTTCTTAGTAGTAGTAATATTATATTTAGATATATAAGCTAAATACTTTAATATAAAAGAAAAGAAAGTTATATATATAAGATTATACTTTAAAAGAAAAGTAAGAAGTTAGTTTAAACTATGTTAGATAGACTATAAGCTTAATATACCTAAAAGATAAAAAAAAAGAATAGTAGTAATATTTAGTAATTATAAACAATTTATTATAAGACTTAAAGTAGTATTTAGAGATATAGATATAATATACTAAGTAGAAGAAAAACTTCTTAACTTAAGATAAATAAAGGGAGTAGTAGAATATATATCTATATTTAAATAACTATCTATAAATACTAAATAGAATAAATAAGTATTAATAGTATAATTTAAATAAGGCTTAAACTAGAAGATCTAATATAAAATAATATAAATAGAGAAAGTGTATATACTAGAAGCTATAAAGGCCTAGGCTATTTAAATTAATAATAAGCTCTAAGAATAAAGAAAGAACTAATAGAGAGAGCTAAGAAATAACTAAGAATAAGAAGATCTAATAATTCTAGATACTAATAAAGAAAGTAAAAAGAAAGATTTTAACTACTATAACTATAGAAAGAAAGGATACTATATAAAAGATTATAGAAGTAAGAAAAAAGAAAGTAAGAAGAATTTTACTTACTATAACTATAGAAAAAAGAGATACTTTATAAAAGACTATAGAAGTAAAAAGAAGAAGAAGATATAGCTAAAAATAAATAAGATAAAAAAGAACTCTAAAAAATTAATAGAAGAACTATAAAAGAAAGTAGTAGCTAGTAGAAAAAACTACTAAGAGTTATACTAGATATTCTACTATAAAGATATATACCTAGTATATATTTATATAAAATAAGGAGTAGGATAGTTTCTATAAGAGAAATAAAACTAAATAGTAGTAATAAAAAAATAAGTTTAAGAATAGGTAGAAGAAACTTATAAAGATTAAGATAAGAAATTAGAAGTAATAACCTATAGAGTAAGACTCCTAACCCTATTATAGATAATATAAGAAGATTAAAAAAATACTTTAAAGAGAGAAAGCTCTAGTATAGAGAGTTAAGAAGACTCTAGTATAGAAGGCTAAGAAAGCTCTAAAAAAGAAAAACTAGTATAAAACTAGAGATTCTTATAAAGATAAGGACTAATAATAGGTATAGAGAAAGTATATAATAAATAGAAATTATACTTACTAAAAGAAATAAAGATTATATCTTTTAAATACTAGATAGAGATAAATATAGTAGCTATAGGAGATATACCTATATAAGATAAATAGACCTAATTAGTAAAGAAAATAAAATAGCTTAAAGATAACTATATATAAAATATACTAGTAAGGTACTATATCTTAGTATAAAATAGGCTAAAAAGAAATAAGTATAAAGAAAGAGATAATATAAAAGTATAGTTAGAATACTCTATATACTATAAGATTACTTAGGTATCTTATATTAAGGTAGGCTACTAAATATATAAGAAGCCTAAAGAAATAAATAAAGTTTAGCTAAAATATAGTAATAACTAAAACTTTATAAAGGCTATTAATTAGATAGAGGTCTATAGATAGTAACTAGTAAAAACCTAAAAAGGATTCTTAGTACTAGAACTAAAATATAAATTATCTAAAGAATATATATAAAATAAATACTTAAAGTATATATAAGAAAAAATTAAGATAAAGTACTAGCTTAAGAAAGAAATACTTAAAAGAGTTAAAAGACTATATATAACTATAGAGGGTTATTACTAAAAAAAGAAGATATAAATTATAGTAGATAGTAGAGCTATAAAGAACTTTATATAAAAAGAGTTTATAGAGAAGTAAAGGATATAATATATACTAAAAAAGTACTTAAGATAACTAAGTATAATAGAAAAACTACTATTCTAGGAACTAGTTTATTTTAAAACCTAACTCTTAATATTAGAGGTAAGAGGCTTAAAGATCTAAAACTTAATTATAGATATAACTTAACTTAATAAATACTAAGATAAAATACTTAGGATACTATAGTTAGAAATAGTAAACTCCTAGATTAACTAGAAAATAGGAGAAATTTTATATAAAAGAAATATACTATAAGTAAATATAGAAAGATATATAAAAAAGTACTTAAAAGAATATAAGAAATAAGAAGAGCTTCTTAAAGAATTTAAGAACTTTTAACTAATATATAAGCTATAAAACTTAAAGATAGAACTAGAAGAAAGAAAAACTATAGGATAGAGCCTAGTCTATTAAAAAATAAAAGAAGAAGCTAAGATTAAAAAAGAGTATATTAAAATAGTACTCTAAAATAAATAGATAAGACCTTTATAGTTATTAGTAGTATATAGAACCTTTTTTATAAGTAAAAAAGAAATAATAGATAAGAGATTCTATATAGATTTTAGAAGAACTAAAATAATTATAGATAAAAATAGATACTCTTTACTTTATATAGATAAGATATAAGATAGGATAAGTAAAGTAAAGATCTTTATAAAACTTAATATATAGAACGTATACTACTAGATAAAAATAGTAGAAGATATAAGTAGAAGATAGTATTTAGAATATAATATAGATTATATAAATACTAAGTTATTCTCTTTAAACTAACTAATGTACTAGTAATATTTTAAAAAAGGATTAATATAATACTTAGAGAATACTTAGATATCTTTATATTTATATACTTAGATAATATACTAATATTTTCTAAAAACAAAGAAAACTATATAAAGTATATATATAAGGTACTAGAACTATTAGTAGAAAACTAGATATTTCTAAAGATAAGAAAATACAAATTCTATACTAAAAAAACTAACTTCTTAGGATTTAATTTTAAACGAGGATAATTAAGGATTAACCTAGACAAGATAGACGCTATAACAAGATAGCTAATACTAAAGAATATTACTAAGATCTAGTAATTTTAAAGACTTGTAAATTTTTATTAAAAGTTTATAATAGAGTAGTTAGAACTAATAAAACCTCTAATAAAGCTAATAAAAGAGGATATACTTTTTAAATAGATAAAAGAATATAAAGAGGTATTTAAAACTATAAAAGAATAATTCTAAGAAGACCTAGTTCTACCTATATTTAACCTAGAACTACTACTAATAGTTAATACTAATATATTAAATTTAGTATATAGAATAGTACTATAATAGGAAGACTCTACTATAGGAATAAGATACTTAGTAGAATACTTCTCTAAATAAATAAAACTAGTAGAGATAAACTACTTTATTTATAATAAAGAAATACTAGTAAAATATAGGGTATTTAAGTAATAGAGAGTATACCTATAAGGTACTAAATATAGAATATAAGTCTATATAGACTATAAGAATCTTATAGGATTTATAATAAATAAGGACTTAACCTAATAATATACTAGATAGTAGGAATATTTAGTAATATTTAACTTTAAAGTAATCTATACAAAACAATTAGAAAATATACTAGTAGATATACTAAGTTAAAGACTAGACCTATAGATAGAGGTTAGAGTAGAAGAAACTATACTAATATAGTTTACAAGTAAGTTACACCTATAAGTAAGTTATACGCCTTACTAGCTCTATATACCTATTTAAGCGTATAACTTAATAACGTAGTAGGGTAGTATAGGTATATTAATATATTAAATTAAGTAGTATCTACTATATTATTTTTATATATATATAAGTTATACCTAGTCTCTCTATATCTCTTATAGTATAAGTAAGCCTAGTAACTTAAGCCTAAATACTACTTACTCTTATACTATTTATAATTAATCTAGTAATTAGTCTCTAGTTAAGTAATTATATCCTCTCCTTATCCCTTTATTAAGACTCCTTTCTTCTAAATCTACTTCTTTTTTTATAATTTATACTTACTAGCTACCTTATTAGCTCTCTTAAGACTAGAGATCTAATTATATATTAACTTAGCTTCTAGTATTATTCTATAAGCTCTCTTTTTAAGTTAATTAAGTACATTAATAATTAATACTAGTAATAAGCTCTTGTACTAGTATATATACTTATATACGTAACTTAGTATATAAGCTACCTAAGGAGCTTCTAGTAGAGCTAAAGTAGCTAGAATAGGTATATATAGCTCTTATATACTATACTAGCTTAAACTAGCTACTTATAGTAGCTAAGTTTTTATATAAAGCTTACTACCTATGATATAAGTAATTAGAATATATTATAAGACTATTAGTATACTTAATAAAGTTATACGCCTAGTAGATACTAATAGAGCTACCTCTACACTAAGTAAGTAGCTTATTAGCTATCTTACGCATAGTAGCTAGAGTTAGAGCAAAACTACAAGAATCTAGGTTAAGGATATACTTAACTATTACCTCCTCTTCTATCTAAGTAAGCTTCTTTAAGTTAGGCTAGTAATTATATTAAGTATATTATCTAGCGCGTTAATTATATAATATTAATTTAAGAACGTTAAAGGTAGTAGTAGCTAGCTTACTACCTTAAATTTAGCTAGAATTAATAGATAAGATAGTAAGCTAGATATCTACTTTATTTAAAGGTAATTAACGCGCAGCGCGTAGAGCTATTATACAATAAGATAAGATAGGTACGTAGAGTTAGTAGAGTATATAACTTACTTATAGGTATAACTTACTTGTAAACTACGTTAGTAGAGAATAGCTATAGATACTTAGAAATAAATAAACCTAAAGTAGCTATAAATCTAGAGATTACTAGTAATAAATAAGATAAATAGATTAGGAAGAAAACTAAAAAGAATCTAAATATAAAAGAAATAATAAATAGATTTAGAATAGAGTTTAAATAAATCTATATATAGTAGGGTAATACAAAAAAAAAGCCTAAAAAAAGTTATAGTTTTTAACTTATAATAACTCTACGAATATTCTAGCTAAAAATACAAGCAAATAAGAATATTTTTAGAGAAAATATAGATCTTTAATTTAGCTTACTACGATTTTTGATTACTAAGCTAACTCGAGCTAGGATTCGAAGTGTTTAGAGGACTTTTTTTAATACTAACTTTAACCTAATAGAACTTTTTAATTTACGTATAAAAATCCTTTCTATTCTAACTATACCTAATATTGTTAGACTAGATTACGTAATCTAATTTTAAGCTTAGGTTACCTAACTAAGTTTTTAGTTAAAGAAAAAAGAAAAAAATAGCTATATTAGTACGTAACCTAATATTACGTAAAAGGTTACTAATCTACTTGTCTATTTAGTATAAAATAGCTTTAATTGTAGTTTTTCTCTATATCTTTTAATATAAGTCTAAATCTCTCTAAGTTTAAATCTAAAGTTAACTTTCTTTATAAAGCTTAAATACTTTTATCTACTATTTCTACTATCTAAAAAAAAGATTATAAGTCTATAAAATAAACTATAAACTAAATATATAAAAAGATTAGTAATACTCCTACTATTAGCTAAGTAAAAGATAGAGGTATTACGTAGTTAAATTTAAGAGCTAAAAGGCTATTAAATAGAGACTTAAAAAGAAGTCCTAAGAAAACTAATAAGAGATTAATATTTAAAAATAATTTATAAATAAAAAGCTTTTAATTATTAGAAAAAAAACTTTTAAAAGAGTTAGCTTTTTAAGAAGTAGCTATAAATATAAAAAAATAAAGAATTTAATCTAAGAAAAATAATCTTTTTAGATAAAAGTAGTATAGAGGCTAGAAAGGAGCTAGGTCTAAATATTATTGAAAAAAGGAGAAAAAGAGATTAGAAAATCTCGGATTTCTATAACTAATAGAAGTAAGTTTAACCTTAATCCTAATAGGCTAAAATACTTTATTTTACGTATAGTTTTATTTTAAAATTCTTATTTTTTAAATACTATTTTACTAACTACTTTTTTAGTAAAAGAACTAAAGATCTAAGTTTAGAGATCTATTTAGATAGGAGGGAGATCCGAACTAGAGTATATTAGAGACCTAATTAATAATAAAACTATTACAGGTTAAGACTCTATATAGTTATTTAAGCTAATAGAACTAGGGGATAGCCTTAGGAGCTACTCTATATTACTTAGGTATAATAGCGTAGTAGAATATAACTAGGATACGTAACTAATAAGTACTTAGCTATACGCAAAGTACTAAGTTACTAATAAGTACTTAGCTATACGCAAAGTACTAAGTTACTAACAAGTACTTAGCTATACGTAAAGTACTAAGTTACTAACAAGTACTTAGCTATATATAAAGTACTAAGTTACTAATAAGTACTTAGCTATATATAAAGTACTAAGTTACTAACAAGTACTTGTATATAGATAATATAGTACGTATTATTAGGATAGTATTATTAATCCTAATCTTTAACCTAGAGTAATATACTCTTAATATCTACTATTTAGAATTATTATTATACCTTAAGCCCTATTAATAGTTAACCTAATATCTATACCTATTTGCGTTGTACTCTAATTGTAATTACTACGTACCTAGGTAAGCTATCTAATAGGTACTATAGGTAGCCCTATTATACTTTAATAATTATTATCTTAGAGAGTAAAGTATAAGTAGCGTATAGTCTAAGCTATATAATAACAATAGCTATAGTAGTAAGAAAAAGACTTTTTAAGATATACAAGTTAGATAATATAGACTTTAAAAATATTAGAGAAATTCTAAGAAGTTTTTATAAAAATAGAGAATAGATAAAGAATATAATTAAAAAACTCCTTATATAGAATAATAAGTTAAAGAGCTATATTAACTAAAATAAGACCTAGGTAAGAGTTATTACTAAAGATTAAGATAGGATTAAAGGTATTACTAGCTACTTAGAGATAAGTATAATAAAGAAGCTACCTAAAATACTAGAACTAAAGAAGTTTAATAGAGAAAGAAAGAACTTATAAACCTTCCTAGTAGTAGTAATACTGTACTTAGATATATAAGCTAAATACTTTAATATAGAAGAAAAGAAAGTTATATATATAAGAATATACTTTAAAGAGAAAGTAATAAAATAGTTTAATCTATACTAGATAAACTATAGGCTTAATATACTAGAAAGATAAAAAGAAAGAATAGTAATAATATTTAGTAACTATAAATAATTTCTTATAAAACTAAAAGTAGAATTTAGAGATACTAACGTTATATAATAAGTAGAAGAAAAACTCTTTAATTTAAAGTTAATAAAGAGAGTAGCTAAATATATATCTATATTTAAATAATTATCTATAAATACTAAATAGAAAAAATAAGTATTAATAGTATAATTTAAATAGGGCCTAAACTAGAAAATATAATATAAAATAATCTAAATAGAAAAAGTATATATATTAGAAGCTATTAAAGCCTCAGCTATTTAGATTAATAATAAACTCTAAGAATAGAAAAAGAACTAATAAAAGGAGCTAAGAAATAACTAAAACTAGAGAGATCTTATAATTCTAGATACTAATAAGAAAAGTAAAAAGAAAGATTTTACCTACTATAACTATAGAAAAAAGGGTTACTACGTAAAAGACTATAGAAGTAAGAAGAAAGAAAGTAAAAAGAACTTTACTTATTATAACTATAAAAAAAAAGGAAACTTTATTAAAGACTATAGAAGTAAAGAAAAGAAGGAGATATTATTAAAAATAAGTAAGATAAGAAAGAACTCTAAAGAACCTATAGAAGAACTATAAGAAAACTACTAAGAGTTATACTAGATATTCTACTATAAAGATATATACTAAGTATATATCTATATAAAATAAGGAGTAAGATAGTTTCTATAGAGAAAATAGAACTAAATAGTAGTAATAAAAGAATAAGTTTAAAAATAAGTAAAAGAAACTTATAAAGATTAAGATAAAGGATTAGAAGTAATAACTTATAGAGTAGGACTCTTAACTCTATTATAAATAATAAAAGAAGATACTTTAGAAAGAGAGAGCTCTAGTATAAAGAGTTAAGAGAACTTTAGTATAGAAGGCTAAGAAAGCTCTAAATTAGAAAAACTAGTATAGGATAAGAGATTTCTATTAAGATAAGAACTAATAATAGGAATAGAGGAAGTATATAATAAGTAGAAATTATACTTTCTAAAAGAAATAAAGATTATATCCTTTAAATACTAGATAAAAATAAATATAGTAGCTATAAAAGATATGCCTATATAAGAAGAATAGACCTAATTAGTAAAAAAGATAAAATAGCTTAAAGATACCTATATATAGAATATACTAGTAAGATACTATATCTTAGTATAAAATAGGCTAAGAAGAGATAAGTATAAAGAAGGAGATAATATAAGAGTATAGTTAGAATACTCTATATACTATAAAATCGCTTAGGTATCTTATATTAAGGTAGGCTATTAAATATATAAGAAACCTAAGGAGATAAATAAGGTATAGCTAAAACGTAATAATAACTAAAACCTTATAAAGGCTATTAACAAGATAGAAGTCTATAGATAGTAACTAGTAAAAATATAAAAGGAATATTTAGTACTTAAACTAGGATATAAATTATCTAAGGAATACGTATAAAGAAAGCCTTAGTATAAATATATATAAGAAAAAATTAAGATAAAATATAAGCCTAAGAAAAAAATACTTAAAAGAGTTAAAGGACTATATATAACTATAGAGGGTTATTACTAAAGAAGAAAAATCTAAATTATAGTAGATAGTAGAGCTACAAGAAACTTTATATAAGAAAGTTTATAGAAAAATAAAAGATACTATAAGTACTTAAAAGATACCTAAAGTAACTAAGTATAATAGAAAGACTACTATTCTAGGAACTAGTTAGCTCTAAAACCTAACTATTAATACTAGAAGTAAGAGATTTAAAGATCTAAAACTTTTTTATTATTATAGGCTAAGACCCTATATATTAGTATTAAGATTAGCTAGAAGGTAATAGTACTTACTATAGGCTATAGAAGATAGTAAAGGGATAATAGTAATTTAAGTAAAATTCTTAAGAAAGTAAATAATACTTACTTAACTCTATACGCAAGTATAGAGCTTCTTATATACTAGCGTAGTAGACTAGCCCTATACTAATAGTATACTAACCTTATACTAGAGTATACTAGCCTTACTCTAGGCTAAAGACTATAACTATAATATATCTAAGGTATTATAAGATCTTAGGGGTCTTATAACCTTATTATAGAGCCTTCCCTTCTAGCTAGTATTCTTACTAGCTTTAAATCGCAACCTTAATAAAAACCCTAAACCTTTATAAGAGAAAAGAGAAAAGAGTATTTACGTATATATTGTACTACTTGTATATATTCTATATATATTATTGTTATTATACTTGTATATAATTCTTTTATTTACTTAATAATAAGTAAAAGATTATAACTTAAATAACAACGTTATATTTTATTTATAATAGGTAAGAACCTTATAGCCTAGTAACTAGTATAGTCTATATAGTAATAATATTTTCTAT